>JASGXE010017654.1:0-34819 GCA_030068105.1 Sinentomon sp. SZTP_YWyxl
CGTCAATTTATTCATTGCTCAGCCCTTGAAAGCCCAACATGGTTTGGCCACTAAAAAAGCCCAGGTTGTGGTCTGTTGGACCACACCCATTTCTAGTAAGATTATGGCACAACTGACATTTTTAGGTGATTTTTTCAAGTTTTTTAACTCCCTGAAATTTTTCATGGCCTTTTAAATACCAGTTTTTTTGGATCTGTTTTGGCATGCGATAGAAAAAAGTCAATTTTTTGCTAAAATTCCGATGGTTGGCTGACACATTTAATACAGCTCTCAATTTCACCTGAATGTTTGCCTGAAATGATTGCAATTTAATTTTTTTGCCATTTTCTTCAGGGCTGACTTCACATAAAAATTAAAAATAAAACCTTTTTGTAAATCTCTAATGTTTTGTTACTTTCAGCCTACTGCTTTGAGCTTTGCAAGTTATGTGCCAATCTGTTTGCATTTGCCCTCATACTACTGTCCTGAAACTTGCATTTACTGCATTTTTAGTATTTAAAAAATAAAAAATAAAAAAAACCAAATTGCCCAACCTGTGGTCCATTGGACCACCATTTGTGTCAGATGGTGAAATTTTCCCGAAGTGATGTCACGTGTAACGACCACAATTTTGATGCACTGACTCCACAATATCGAACTATTTGTCTTAAAATCAGCAGCCAAAGAAGTATCAAATAGGCCAATGTGTATAGCATTCTGTATTGTTACAATCCAGCATCCATCTTGCCCGATGCCAATTATCAGTAATTACAAGGTGCCGGATCTCAAGACAAATGGCTAGATAATGTGAATCTAGTCATAATTATTGTATTGGCTAACCTTTTGTTTCTGACTAACCTTTAGAGCCGTTTCTGAAGAGCTTTGGCCAAATTTGGGTGAATTGAGAGAGTGGTCTGTTGGACCACAGGTTGGGCACCAAGGATCTGATTCACATCATAAAAGCCCAAAGTGTGGTCCAACGGACCACACCTAATATCTCTCAGAAATGGTGGATCATTGAACCAGGGATTGGGGAAATGAGGGTTTGAAATGGCTGCTATACGTACAATAGGCTCAGACAACTGTATTCATTGATTGAAGGGATGTGGTCTGCTGGACCACACCTTGGGCTAGTAAAATTACCAGGCATCATATCAGCCCAACGGGTGGTCCAGCAGACCACCAGTCCATTATCTCCTCAACCCCACGAGGAATCCCCACGCCCTTGTAAAACCGGTTCAGAGGTGGTCTAAATGGAGAATACCTGGAGGGATTTCGCTGGATCATGACTACAAGATATGTTATTGATGGAAATGTTAAAAAAATTGGTGGTCTGTCGGACCATGGGCTTTTTAGGGCTTGCTTGCTTTTGCAGGGAGCAGAATCCCCAGCGACATTGAATTAAATCCATCGTCTGTCATTGTTTGTCACAGCCGTGTGACTTCATTTTTCTGCCTGACCTGTGGCCTTACCAGAAATGTACTTCAGAATCTGAGAAACACTTATATCAAGAATGTGTTGGAAGCTGGAGATGTGCTATTGAGAATGCAGACTCAGTAAACAGTAATGTTTTGCTGTTGATTCTTGATGTTTCATCACCAATTGACAATGTTTTTTGGATCATGTTCAGCCATTAATCATCCTGTGTTTGGTTTTTAATGTTTTAGCTGACAAGTTGTTTCCACCTGTTAGTTGGTGCTGCGGATATTCATTGTGTTCAAATGGCAGAGAGGGTTTGGTGGTTTTTTGACTTTGGTGGAAAGTTCGGTGGAAAATCTCGATTTCCTTAAGGAGGGTATCACCCTTTTTTTCTAACTTCGTAATCCCTTGACTTGGGATCATGAAATTCTTTTTCGTGGTTGATATTGATCAAACTTAAACTTCTGTAGGGTCAAACCGAGGTCAATTCAATTTGTACAGTGTGCACCAAACGAATTGTTAAAAAAGTAGCATTTTAACAAATTAAGCTCAACTTTTGTGTATGTGTACCAATCTGGCTGATATTTTTTGTGGACACTGTACAAAAGCAGGACTAGAAAACAGACCACTTTTATGGTCCTAGCACAATGACTTTTTGTTTTATGGCATTTGTAACCTTACCGTGAGGGAAAAAACCAGCTCCGTAATTGGAAATATACTTGTAACTTTGCCTGAAATGGACCGATATGGCTGATTGTGGTCTACTTTTTTGGGCAGAGTTTCACGAACAATAGGTCAAAATTTCAGCCTAATCGGACAAAAATTCAAAAAGTTGAGTTAATTTGAAATCCGGAAACAGGCGGAAAAAACAATTGCACGAAAAGTTCCTTTCGGTTGCACACGAATGACCGTTTTGTGATGGAAGACCCGATCTTCGAAACGATGCTCTGACCTCAATTTTCAACAGATTTAGTTGAAATTTTGACCATTTTAAAGAGAAAACAACGCACTATAACATGGGGGTGAAAACGAAATATCGATTTTTTAGTCAAAATAAGTTTTTTTTTTGAGACCCTCCCAATGCTGTCGAAGAAAGTAAAAAAAAATGTCATGCTGGTGCGAAATTTCCGAGTCTGAAATCCAGTGGACCGGTCTCTTCTCTGTTAAACGATGAATGGTGCTGAAACTTTTTAGAGACTCTCTGACTGGTTGGTGTTTCAATTTTGCACTCATTAATTCTTTCAGATAGTCCTCTGATTATGATGGCCACCTTTTGTCTGATATATTGGGGTTTTTTATCCAACTTGTCTGCTATTTCTACTCCTGATTTAGGCTTGTAAGTTGCAGCCACGTTTTCTTGGCTTTCTAGTCTTCCTGGACAATCGTTTGCTACAGCCTTCACTCTCTGTCGACTCCAAGAAGAATCTGCTGGTGTCAATTGTAAACTTATTTCGACTGATGGGTCCCAAATATCTGACCCCACTGCGTCTGAAAGCTCTGGCAACTCTGAAGGCTGCTACGTCACTGAACATTGCTACACTTGCAGAAGTTCTTTCCGACGCATGGGAATCTTTCATAAGAAAGCAAGTAGTGTTTTTCATGGTTATGTTTTTCAACATTGTGTTTGTTTATTGGCTATTGCATTGTTTGATCAAGTTGTTTTTGTTTATCTCTGTTTTGCAGCAATCTTTCCTGAAACATTTTTTACTTGATTTATTTTTGGCACATATTTTTTTTTCAGGTAAAAAAACTGCCAGAAAATGGCAAATGAGAAATAAGAGAAAGTATTAGTTTTGAATATCTCTGAAAAAGTTGTGACTCACAGAGTAAAAAGTGAAGAATTCTGGTTGTTTTGACTTTCGAGGCTCCATGCCTCTTCTTGGTCTTGTGTGTCTTGTGTTTTGACAAGCTCCAAGCTCGACGAAAGCAGACTAAACTTCATTTTGCATGCCATTCAAAACTTTGTACAATCAGTGCACACACAGAAATTGGTCAATAATACTATCAAAAATTGTACGAGAACTTACCATTTTTCTGTTTCAATTGCATCGGCGGAACTCGCAAATGCCTTCTTGAAGCCATAATTTGAGCAGAAATTGTAAACACTTAAGTTTCACTTTTGTCATGAACCGCAAGAATGATGCTTGATTCCCTTGTAACACGTTTGACAATAACATTTGCGTATTCCACTTCCCAGTTGTATGAAATGTCTCCTTTTTGAAGTATTCAGATTTTAATTTCATTTTCATTGTTAGTTTGGAGCCAAATGTTCTCGGCTCTCTGGTGGTGGCGGTTTGCATTTCCGTATTACCTCTGCTGCCATTGGTTCCATCACGGTCAAAGAAGATTCTTTCCTTCCTGGTTGTTGAAAATGAAGCCTCGTTGGCCAGCAATCTCCATGAGCTTTATTTTATTCCAAAATTGGACGATCTGGTTGAAATAAATGCTGTTCTGGACAAATATCTGCAATCATCTGGGTATGCATTTTTGTTTTGGTATTGGTCTTTGTGCGTCTTGTTTCTGAGTTGTTTGACAACTATCAAAACAGAGCTATTTAAAATACTCTTGCTCTACAATATTCATTGTCTTTTGTATTGTACAGTAGCGAGAAAATTACTTGTGCCATAAAGTACATGAGGTTTTTTCTATCTTAACACACGTAAAACTGTGAGAATCGTGATGATTTAAAAATCAAAAGATGTTATCTTGTTGCGCGGAAATATGTGTCAAATCAATGTGGGGAAACCAATCTTTTTGGGTTTGACGTTTCCCCACAAATACAAGAAAAGTGACACCATATGTGGTAACATTAATTTCTCGCTACTGTACATCTGTTGTAAGATGAATTTCAATACCAGCTGCACTTGCGAAAATTCAGAAAAGGCAGACTCCAAATTGATAAATAGGTAATTTCCAGAATCATAAAAATGAAAATTTTGAAATCCTGTTATGCAAAGTGTGCGGTCCCATTTTCACCGAAGTTTGTTGCCATGGATTAAGCACTTGACCTGGCACTGGCACCCAAGGAGCGGAAGCCACTCCTGAGTTCACGGGGTGGCGTAGACCACACAATTCCTGGTTACGCCACTGGCAGAATGCAGGCTATAACAGGCTGTATGAAAATGAGTGCGTCAGCGGTCAGCATCACCACGAGACAAGTGGTGACGCCCAAATACTCACACTGCACCAGACTCATAAACGTCTGTAAGCAATGAATGCAACCAGAATGCCAGCAACGAATTCAAAAAGATTTTTTTGAAAGAACAGATGCTCCATGCACGATGTTAATTATTTGGGAAAACCATGGCCATTATCTGCAGCACAGAAAAGTCTGGGGTGGCAACGCTGCAGTGCCCGAGAAAAGACGAAATTCTGCTGGTGCATTTTTGATGTTATTGCTGTGACGTACCTGATCTGACACACCTTATCCTTCATTCACATGCCAATTTATTGTAGGCAATTTGACGTTCTTTGGCTTACTGGTCTTCATAAACATAAATTTTGAATCAGATAATGCAGCTCACTTTCATAGCGATTTAATTTTTCCATGTTTTGGAATAATAAACAGGTTTTTTTTTGTTAAATATACGTTAAATTTTCACACTCGTGTTTGCTAACAATCATGGCCTGGCCTCATTCTGAACACTGTGAAACACTGCTTGGGTTTTTCTTTAAGCTGATGTGTCAAATCAACAGTTTGGTGAAACGCATGTTTTATTTTCGTTTTTTGCCAGTGATGTCGATTTGCTGAAAATGATTGCTCAATGCTTTGAAACAATTCGTAATGACAATGCTGAAGTGAAGCTCCAAGGCCTCCTCCGGCTGAAGTCACTGTTGGACGGCAACCGTAATGAAGTTACACAGTTATGCGTGGATAATAACCCAGTTCTCAGAGATGTAAGGCATTTTTGTTTGCATGTGAAGTCCTTTTCTTTGGTGCATTTGTCTTTATTCCGCTTCCAATCGAGCATTTTTGATGCCAAGTTTCAAATGGCTTTGGTCGCATATTTTTTGATGCCATTTTGCACAAATCTGAACCAGCCACCCCGGGGCATTTAAATTTTGCAAAGGATTCTAAAACTATGATACCCAACTTGTGTTCCAAAATTAAGTACATTTGTTAAAAAAAACGAGAATGTTGATTTTGTGCCAGCATTCAGCAGCACACATTCTGATTGTAAATATGTATGTTGCTTTTGCAGTCTGGAAGTAATTGGGGAGGGGGGGCAAGGAAACGAATGAGCACAGGCATTTAAGCCTTTACAAATATGGTCTTGTGTCCTCCAATTCCGTCACATCTTTTATAATGATAGGATTACATCTCTGTTTGCTGCATGAATTGGAGCTTTATTGTTTCATATGAGTCTTAATCCGGGGATTCTGAGATGGTTTTTTGGGCAGAAATTTTTTTTGTTGATTTGAATGCATGCATTTTTCTTTTTCCATTTTAGATTTTTTCAGCACTGATATCTGGATGCAGAACAACGGATGCTCTGTTGTTAACATTGTCTGGTGAATGCATTGGCTGTTTGGGGGCACTTGATCCAAGCAAATTTTCAGCAACTATTGAAAACAGCAACAATGGTGTGTTGTTTTGTTTGGTCTGATTGTCGAACTTTATTGAAATTAGGGCATAATGGTTGCCACTTCGCAAGCTTTTTTTGTAGAGATATTTGGAAAGATGTAAAACCGAAAGATGTAAAATACGGAAAGATGCAAAACGAAAGAAAATTTGAAAAGATGTAAAACGACATTGCCTCCTGTTGCCATTGCAACAACAGTTTTACCAAGCAGTTTTGGTTTCCCGCATCCCTTTTTCCTCCATTGTTATTTTTTCTTTCTATCTGCCAAGCAGAAGGTGTGTGAGGTACGAACAATGCTGACTAAGCCTAGCCTGATGTCACGGTAGTGTCGATGAACCACCAATAAGCTCACCTGGTGAATTTTCTCCAATGAGAATTTGAGTGAAAGGGAGAAGGCTGCAGTAGGCTTGATTTAGGCACATTGTGAAAGCGCTCACTTGTGTCTCCAAGTGGAATTCAGTTCACTTTGCCAAATGTGTTGGCTTTCACCATTGAGCCTCTTTGCATCATTCCAGTTTTTTTCTACTTCAAAAGTTTGATGCTACTACTTTAGCACTTAGCAGTGCTTCAAAGCTTGTGCTTCTAATTTTGGTGGAGATGAAAACAGAAACCTTTGCTCGTGTGATAATCTAACGACCACAGATGTTTTTGGGAATTGGAGGTCATCCTTTCATTTTCCAAATGAAATAATCACACGATCTCACTTCAGTTGACTTTGAGCTGATGGTAAAAGGATCGGGGGATTGATTTGTAAACAAATGGTCAGACAGCGATGAGTAGAGCCATGCAATTTTCGCAAATACGAATTTCAAACAAATTCGCGAATTTTTAAAATGCACCTCCTTTTCAAAAATCTGTCCGAATTACCTTATTTTGAGTCGAAATAAACCCGATTTGAATTCGCGAAATAACGCGAATTTTGATTCATTGAACGATAAAACGACAAAAAACGAAAAAGGCCATTTTCTTTCCTCATTCCACGAATTTGCTCAAAATTGAGATTGTGTGTCTCCATTTTTCCATTGTTGCTGAAAAAGAAAACAATCTGAAAACCCAGGGCAATGAGCTTGTGAACAAGCATTTCCGCACGTCAAAAATGGGACATGTTTGACGCCCCCCCCCAATGCGGAGTTTTTCTGCCCCGCAAAGGAAGCCGGCCCAGCAATTTCCTCCTCTTTTGGATCCCATTTTCCTGCCACTTCACAGACCACCACCGCCTGTGTGGGAACATGGGGCAGGAAGCACGGTCTTCTTTTGCACCCACTTGCACACCTCGCCCATGCGAATAATGAACCGAGTCCATTTCGCGGAATGAAACAATGCACACATGCAACCCAAGCATCACCTTCCTCCCTTCACGGGGATCTGTGCTTGCCTCTGCTTTGCACAGCATTCCCCTCCCCTTTTCGCTGATGTTTCCCTTTCTTTGTGGTTTGCCCGTTTGGGAGTCGTCTTGTGTTGTGTCTCACGCTCTGGTCAGATCTATCATTCAATCTGCACGTGCCACTGTCGATTGCTTCAGATTATTTTTTGTTGTTCTGAATGCACGTTGCTTTTTGTTTGAATGCATCATGCAGAGATGGGACAAACGCCATTTGGAGCGAAATTTGGCGATCGATTGAATAAAATAAAAAAATCGTGGGTGGCAAAAAAATATTCTCTCCTGGAAATGGAAATGAAAAAAAGAAAAGTGATTGTCGCTTCGGTGGTCTTCTTCATTTGACCGCAATTATTGTTGTTTTTGTTGAACAAACTGCATCTTGTCTTGTCCGTTTGCATATTCAACCCCCACCGCGCTTTTTCAAACATCAGCAGGCGGAAGCGCAAAGAAATGAAAGACCCAGGTGAATGACCTCCGATTTGAACATGAACTGGACCCAAAGCACAGTGCTGGCATCCCAGCATTTCACAATCTCAGCTGAAGGCCGCGCTGCGCCACGAACGCGAAAAGGGCAGGACAGTGTGATCAAATTTGCCAAGCAGAACCATCATGTGATGTGCTGATCGAAATAATCCAATGAAAAATTCTGGGCATTGAATTTTTCATTGGATTATTTCCCAAGGTTATCTATTGTGTCCTTGTGAGGTGCAAAGTCAATCTTTTCTGACTTCTGTTTGCAGGAATTTTGGTGGAAAAAAGGAAGCAAAATAATTTCATGAGGAGTTACCAAATTTTTGGACACCCTGTGTGGGTATTTAAGAACAGATCAAAGAAATAAAAAGAAAAGAAAAACACTTTGGACACAATCACCACAGGTGGTCCATGCATGCTAATTTTCCACCCCTCTTCTTGTGTTGCGCTTGTCTTGAACTATACTCCGTTGCGCGTCAGGAAGGGATCAAACCAAAAATCGAAAAAGAAATGCAGTTGAGTCCAATTTGCTTGAACTTGAAATGTTTAAAACTTGCGCAAAATTGATTGAAACACAACCGGGAGGTGAAAAATGTGCGTAAAAGTGAAAATTTCACCCCAGGAGAACAAAAAATTCAGAAAAACCGCGAAGCGCAAAATTTGCATGAAACATCACAAAATCTGCACCCGAAATGAAAGTGTCCCAACAATTCCAGATTTGCACAAAACTTCCGAGAAAACACCATGCAAATAGTGCATTTGTTTCAAAATGGAAAAATTGCTCTTCACCATTCATTTCCAACTTCAAGCGACAAAAACTCATTTTTGCAGACACGGAGTTTAGCAACCCAAGCGCAAGTGGCATGGCATGGTGCTCGCATTGCAGGTGCACTGCAGGGGAAAAAAAGAAAGAACGCAACAGATGACTGCATCTTTCACACAGTGGAAAAGGAGTCGCCTTCTGCACAGAAATGAAAATCACGCAACACAAAAAAATCTGTCCATGAAATTGACTTTTGCGCAAAAGCTGAATGGAAAAAGGAACAGGAAAAGCCAGGCCAAATGCACAGTTGTAATCTTGTCCTTTTTTTCGACCACATTTCAGAGGGACGATTTTTTTCTCTCTTCTTTACATTCAGAAGCGTTGGCGGTCGGTCGCATTTCTTTTTGTGCAAATCCACACACCGCCAAGCATCCATTCCAATTGTTTGTCAAGTTGCGTGTTCGAAAAATCGTCTTTCTGCAGCCCAGCAGCAGCTCTTTGATGAAAATAAATTGTGCGCACATCAGAACAATGAGTCTTTGGCAATAAGTCCCCTCTCCTCCATTCTGGCAAGTGGGGTGTGGTGTTGTGTTCTGATGTTTTTCTTGCAAACTGTACGATTGCGCAGGTTCTCAAACTCTGACAAGAAGCAGAACCCCATTGCACCCCTCCACTTTGAAAATGGAGATTTTTCCTCCAACCATTCCTGTGAAGCAACATTAAAAATGCAACTGATAATGTCTTTTCTTGAAATATCCCTCTGTTTTTGTTGATTTTTTAAAAAACACAAAAAACGAATTTACATGTCTCAAAAAACGACAAAAAATAAGAATTTTGAAATCCAAAAAACGATTTTTACAAAAAAAATAAAACGAATTTTGCATGGCTCTAGCGATGAGCAAGTGGAGAGTAAAGGACCTGACAACACTCGAGGACAACAAACAAAATTAATACAAACAAAATAAATGCAGGGAATCAATCGGCGGAAAGAAACACACGAGACACATATAATTTCAATCTCTCATTTCAACTGTTCTCTACAGATGCTAAAGTTGCCTGATAAGCTAATTTATTGCCACAAGCATGAGGAGCCATGCTGAGTCTGAGTGAGCCTGAAGTTACGGCAGGAAAGTTATTTTTTATTCCCTGAATGTCTCAATTTTAAAAATATTTCAATTGCTTTATAGGCAGACGGATGACCCGTGTGAAACCTTGACGTTTCCCTGAGTGCTGACCGTCAACTTTATGTCCACTTGATCTACACTCAGACCCAGTGTAAAGTACTCGGAACTCCCAATCCCATATGATGGCATCAATTTGCTGTCTACTAAACCACTTTTCACATGATATTGTGTTCATAGCCTTTGAATTTTTTATGTTTATGGAAATTTATTTCAGGATAATGCCAAACCATTTGGGATTTGACTGTCCATTTCTAAACCAGGCTCATTAACATTCCAGGTTCAGAAAGAGAGTCGATTGCCATCTCATCCCTTGATGACAATTTCCATTTGAAATTGCTCCGTGAACTTGGCCGGTGTTATTTATCTGCCACTGCCACTCATGATTTGGATTGTTACGCATATGCCATTCAGGTAAAAGTTATGGCTTTTTTCGGTATGCAGTGGTGCAATTTTGTTAACTCTATGCAATTTTTTCTCACACTCTTTTCAGAATGATTTGTCCATGCCATGAACTTGTCCAAGAATAATTTGAACAGATTTGTTTTTTCTGTTTGCGTTCTTTTATTTCTGTTTGAACAGAAATTTCAGATTTTCTTCTCTCTCTTCTTGTTTGTTTTAATCTCAAAAGATGCATCTAAGTCTGCTGAACATGATGGTGCAAAGTAAAATTTCCTATTTGTTGTCTCACTGTGAGTTGCAAAAAAACAGTGAATAATGTGCATGCTGTAGAAATGTGAATTCAGATTTAAAATAAAGTCACTGGGAAACTTCAATCAACTTTTTGCCACTTTCAGGTTTTCACATTTTATCAACTTGCATCCTGTTTACTTCATCAATTTTCATGCGAATTTTGTTCTGATGTGGTGTCATCTGAACAGTGAAAAAATCAAATGGCAGATTTCACATTTTACATTTTTTCCTTTTTTTTCTTTTTCTTTCTTTTTTTTTTTGTACCTTAAAACGACTGATTGGACCAAGAAAAACATATACAGGGCACGGATTTTAAAAACAGTCCATTGCTGGCCATTTTACGGCCATTTTTTGACGGCGTCAATGATGATTTTTCTGCGAAGCCGACATTTCTGTTAACAAATTAACATTTCTGTAAACAAATTAACCAGCTTGGGACTGAGCCTTTCGGCGTAAGGTGTCCCAAAGTGCCATCCAAAAGTGCGCTTTTGGATCGCCAGGAATTTGTGAAATGCACTGTACGAGTGGGCTGTAATGATCTGTACAGTAAAATGGGCTGCACGAGTCTTTTTGTCGGGAAGTTGAAGGCCAACATTTTGATCACAAATTGCAACTTTAAAGAAAATAAAGGCCTACAAGACACACAAGAAAACATTTCAAATGAACCCAAAATAAAAAAAATAAATTTAAATCAAAACTTTGCGAACGATGCGTGCCGAAAAGAATGGCACTTTTGGGACACCTTGCACCGAAATGACTCAGTCCCAAGCTGGTTAATTTGTTAACGGAAATGTCGGCTCGCAGAAAAATGGTCAACGACGCCATCCAAATCAGTCCCAAAATCTGTAAAAAAATGGATTTAAGCAAAATCGACCAGAAAGGCAAAACGTTTGAAGAAAGCACATGGCTGGTTGAAAGCTAGTGGCCACTATGGCTGGTGTACGACAAAATCAATGCAGGGACTTCTCTTGTCCTTGATATGTCAACTTTTAAGGTGCAACAACTTGTGGTGCTTCTTGTCTGTCAACAATATGCCTTCATGTCTGTTTTTTTTGTATTTTTCATCTTTCAGGAAGTGCTGCGACTGTGTGATGTTTCTGTTGCAAGCGAAAGTGACATTTGGCTGGAATTGGGTGATCTTCAGGATGTAATATATCCGCTGAAATTCTCCAAGTTCAGGCAAAAGGCCAACACTGAAATTGGAAGGATTGCTGTCCCAATTTATACGTTAGTAATGATGATAGCATATTGTTTTTGCCCATTACAGGAGTTATGCATCTGGGTACTCGTTGTTACTTGTGTCAAAATCGCATTTTCCCATGTGACATCTGAGTCATGAATGTTCCCATTTTCTAGGTAAACTTGACAGCAGGCCACATTGTTGTCTTGTATGGACTGCTAACCAGATCAGCTGTAGGGTGAGGCAGGGTTGTGGTTCTGCCTTTGCCCTTCCCACATAAAGAAAATGTCCTTCTTTGTTTTGCAGAAGTGATGACGATTTTGCACCAAAAATCAACTCTAAATTTTCAAAAGTTCTTCAATTTCTGCCAAGGGTTTTGCCCCTGGATGGACCCCTGCAGGGACTCTGCCCCAGGTCCCAGTGGTGCCGCCCCACATTTCCAGAGGGCTGGATCTGCTTATGATGCCAATGATCCTTTGATCTGCTTATGATCTGCTTATGATCCTTTGGTAATGCCCATTACCTTGCTGAAGATGGAGGCATGAAAAGTGAAACCAGACGCTTCGTTCCTTGAAATTTATGTGACAGCATAAGGGCCAGACTTTCAGCTTCGCTCCTTTAAAAATGGTTTTCGACGCGAAGTAGCCGGTCAAAATCCTGTACTGGACCAAAGAAAAAGTCATTAAAGGCAAAATTATGTTTCCTGCTTGTCACTTCATAAGATTTTGTGCATCCTACAGATCGTAAATCTGTCCACATTCAGATTTCAGGTGCACTCGAGGATGGCTGAGAAAGATTTGACAAAAGACAAAAAGCAGGCCATAAGTTTGATTGAGACAAAAGCGGACCTAAAATGTGTTACTTTTCTTCAAAGAGAAAAGTTCCAAAAATGGGAGCTTTTTTCGAATAAAGATTTGTTTATTAGCCGTCTCCGTGCCTCAGCAAAGCTAATCCCAATTCAAATGAATTCGACCACTGGCAGGCACGGATCTACAAATGCCAAATGGTTTCAAGTCGAGCGAGATGTCATGAGAACTCCAGTTTCTGGCAAAAGAATGTTCATCACAGCGGGAGATTTGCATTTTGGTTTGCAAAGAAAAATGTTTCAGCAGAAAACGTTTTCCCACATTCTGACAAATGGATGGAAGTGAGGGCTGTCCAACTGATTTTTCCAGGGATGGGCAACTTGTGATACCAAGCTAAGTGGAACAATTTACTTGCACCCTAAACTGTATAGGGTGCTACAAGTTGAGCTTGCAGACAACAATCTCTCAATATTTGATTGGTTTTTTCAAAGCTCAAAATCCAACACATCTTATCGGTGCTGCTCTCTTAAAAGCTGAAGGATTTGTGAAAACTCTTTGCTCTCACACATTACCTGCTCTGCAATTGTTGTTGGTTTTTTTTATTGTTAGCATTATTGGGGAGAAAAGCACACAAGCGCAATATATTTTCATATGCAGGCGCTTCTAAAATTTGATCCCTTTTTTGCTTCAATTGCAATCGCCTGTCGTCTGAATCTTGTGTTGCTGCATGCTACCATCTCTTTAACTTTAAATCATATGAGCCATGCTTTTTTCTTGTTCTTCCGCCCTCCCCCCCCTCTCTCTCTCTGTCTCCCTCCCCCTCTCTCTCTCTGTCTCCCTCCCCCTCTCTCTCATCGTTTTGTTTCACTTTTTCCACACGGTACTTCCATGTCTTTTTTTATCCTCTCGCTTCCCGTTTCATAGGCAGAAGACCTTGTTTGTAGAGGGGCATAAGTGAAATTTTTCACACCCCTTTATGCCCTTCTCCCAAAAACCCATAGAGAGGCCAAATTAATATGGAGAAGAGCGCTATGGATCAAATTTTTAGTTTAGACCTCATCTTGAGCTAAGACAGCCGCCTTTCTCCAAACGTGAAAAATGAAAAAAAAAAAACTAAAAATGTCACTAACGTCTATCTTCAAATAAACCCTCCAATGGATTTGCATTCATTGTCCTTTTGGCATTCAATGATTTTTCTAGGGTTGCTACCGTGAAGAACTTCACCGATTGGTCTTCTGGTTGGCTCCTGCAGTTGATTGTCAGGATTGAATTGAATTCAAGAATCCAGCAGTTGTTTGCAATTTGCCAACCTGCAATCAAAATAAAGAAGGATTTGCGGCTGACTCTCTTCTTGATGCCTTATGTTATCTGTAAGCGAAATTAATGTTATTTGACTAAATGAAAGTTGGCGAAATTTTTTTGAACGAACAGTCAATTTTCCTTTCTGCTTTAATTTGACTTTTGGTTGGTGTCATGAAACTCCCATTTGGCGACAAAAGATTTTTGGCACGATGAACTCATGACACATTGAAATGTTAATTTTCTTGCATTTATGGAGTTTTTGTCAAGTTAACGGATTTTTGATCCATTAACATCAATGGAGTTTATGGTTTTAATGGAGTTAATGTTTTGTTAAGTTTTGCATTAATGGAGTTTTTTCCATTCATTAATGGAATAATGGATTTTTTGGTTTTATGGACTGAATCACAGCTGACACTGCAAGTCATCTAAATTCTCATCTACCTGCAAAAATTCAGGGAATTTTGGCAAACTTGTAGAGTCATGAACTGAATCAGAATATGGATGAAGCCCAGGCCCCAGGTGGTTTCAATTCTGGAAGGAGAAGAGAAGATGAAAACTTCCCATCGGTATCAATCCTTATTGATATCTTATCACAATCACTTCAATTAAATCCTCATCAGTCACTGGGTGATATGCTTAGAAAACCAAACTCCTATCACAGATTCTATCAGTTGTTGGCTCATTGGCCTCATGGCTCATTGGCTCATTGTTTGTTGTTGCTAGATGAAATGACCATCTGGTGGAAGGTCTCCAGCAAAATCTAAATCCATTTGTTTGTACTGCAGCTCAAGGCAAAGATGAAGAAATCAGATTTTGAAGCAAACAAAATGATGATGGTCTCAAATTATCATTATGCTTGCAAATAGGACTACTAAATAATGGCTTTGGGCCTTTGCAGGCATTTTGGGCTTGATTTGTTTGCTTCACCCCATTATTTCCTCCAATATCTTTGACATGGAAAATGAGAAAGTAGAAAAGAAATTATTGCCTTCATTTTCAGTGCACATTCTCACGGAAGAAAACTTGGTGGTTGTGATTGATGATGACAGCAACGATGGGAGCTCCAGCAGTTCTTTGCACTCCAGTGCTGGTCAACTCATTTGGAATGAAATCACATCCATTCTGAAAGACGTGGAGCTGTCTTTCTCCAGCGATTCCATTTCCAGTTCAACCACACAACATCGTGATCAGCACTTTTTTCAACAGGCTTGCCAAACTATCTTCTCCCTGTTCGACAAGTTGGGGGAATTTGCAAGGCATTGTGACTCAGAGAAGAAGGAGCTTGGAAAGCGAGTTCAAGGTGAGGTCATTTTTTGGCCTTTTCAATTTTATTGCATCGCATATCTGGCAACCTTAGCACGGTGTAGCAATTTGAATTTTTTTTGAAAAAAAGGTAGCTGGCATGATTACCTTTGTGTGTCTTAAAAAACTTCGCAAGTATTTTGCTCCATTGCCAAATGCGACAGCAAAGTTCCTGTTTGATGGCAGCTAGTTTAGGACTTGCTATCACTGTTAACGGAATGCGTTTAGTGCAACGGCAAGGATAATAACCAGAGGCAAACCGGCTCGGGTGGGAGGGCAGTAAGGCAATCACCGCAGTTGACCTCTCAAGAAGAGCATGTGCTGTTGCCCTTTTCAACATCACCGTTTAGTTTTTGTGTTGTTATTGGCAGCATTGCAAAAACTTGCTACTGCATGTGTATCCTTAATTAATGTTTGTAGACATTGGTCGCCATTGTATTCGTAAATGGAATCAAGAGGCGATACGATAACTTCAACAAAGTTAAAACAACATCACAATCCTTGTGATGTTGGGATGAAACACAAAAACTCACGTGTGAGTTTAATTTTTAAACATTAAACAGCCGTTATAAGGTATCAAAATTATGCACTAACTTTACAGACATCCTGCACATAGAGTTCCAAACGTTTTTGCAGTCAGCAAACATTATTCGTTCAACTTCTGGAAAAAGTTGATATCCTCTCTTGAAGAACGAACCACAACACTTGGAACAAAGCAGTGCCACTTTTTGTTTAATTTCAGATTTTTTGAATTCCTTCTGTCCACTATTGCTGTCCAAAGCAGCCTACAAATGCTCAGCATACACCAGATCAATCAAATATCTTGAGCAGTTTCTCAGGGGTAAGGGGCATGGACAACTAGATGAACATCTGGATTACTTGCAGGTTTGTGTTGAAAATGTGACAGCTGCGGGTGTCTATTTTCTAATTGTCCATGCGGCAGGATATGATCAGTCATTTTGCACCTCCAAATCCCAGTTTCCCCATGATTGTCAAAAGTTGATCCTGGATCAAGGGCTGTTGGTCGGTGATGAAGTTGCAGAAAAGTTTTCTGTCTGCTCCAAGATCATTTATGCCAATTTTGATACCGCATTTGTGGCTGATCTGGGATAAAAATTGCATGTTTTAAACTACCATAGGTGCTTAACTTGTACCAGTTGGTTCTTGATCCAGGAGCAGAAGTGATCATCCATTTTGCATGACTCAAAAGGTGGGGTTTATGCAGTGAACAAGTTCAATGTATGGAGGGCATGTTTTTTTGCTATATATTATACAAGGACTCGAGCATTTTACAATTGAATCATGATATCATCAAGATCAGTGATTACAGTTTTGTTGGACTACTTGTCGCCCGTCACCTTTTATTGCTTCAAGATGCAGAACTTAGATTTTGCCATCTGCTCTGAGGTGAAAGGAATGTTTAGCATTATTTTGCCGAGTGTCTCACCTTTTATAATTGGAGAATTCCTATGTCGTTGCATCTAGGGTTTCATTGCAGAGAGGGTCAGAGGGTGGAAACTAATGATTTCACGATGATAACCACTTTTGTGTGATGACAAAATCAGATGGTAATTCTGGGCCTTTAGTGAACCATTTTTATATTTTCACACATTCACGAAAATTGAATAGCACATTTCTGCGAAACAATTGCAAATTTTTGGAGTTAATCCCGGCCTGGCGAAACTCTACAGTCAACTGTCATTCATTACACTCGAAACCGTCCACGCCTGCAAATCAAAATCTGAATAGATCGTTGCGATAACTTTTTATTGGATGATAATGTCAATAAGGATGCATTTATTTTTCAATTTTCTTTGATTTTTTTTCAGCGTTTGTATATGTCCCTTGATGAAGTGGATGCAATTTATGGAATTTCTGCAATAAGGAAGACAGCTCCAACAATTAAAGATCAGATTGCGCTCTATGAGACTACTGGGCAACTTCAGGTAGGATATCCAACCAACTATCGTGATTTGAATATCTTTAATCAAAACAATAATTATGAATGTGAATATGAGTGTGAACGAGTTCACCAACTGCCAAAGTTATAATAACAATAATTATGAATCTGTGGTCGATTTCCAAAACAGAGATTAATTGTATGCATCACATTCAAGCTGTGGTTTTTGTATGGTTCCGCATGGTTGACACTCATTCCTTTTTTGAATTTTTATCCCTCAAGTTGAGAAAGCTGGTGATGCATGTACGGGGACTGGTTTCCACCGTTGAAAAAGGTGAGGCAGATTCGATATGGGGTGCGTCTTGTTGTGTTGAGGCGCTGCTAACAAAGATGACTGACAAGCAGAATGGTAAAGACCTCTGGTCACCAGGGCGATTCCTGGCCTTGCCGCTTGGGCATTCGCACGGTCAAGAAGAGGGATCTGGGAGTGCTGAAGAAATTTTGAAATTTATGGTTCATTTTGGGTGCAATATTCATATTCTGGAGGCCGAATTTCCCACCAGGGCGAATCGAAAAGACACAAAAAAGGGGACAATCGGAATGGTTATCGCTCCACTGAAATTACGCAACTGTTCGTGGGAAATAACGGCGCAGGCAAGGCCGGGTGGTACACCATTGGGGTCTCAACGGATGGACCACTGAAAGGGATCGGGGAAAGAAGTCCCACAGAATTGCGTGTCCGGAATCACCTGATCAAGGCAATAATTCAAAACAGCGAATTGAAAGACATGCATCAGTGATCAGACAAGTCAAAAACCACGAAATATAACGACCACGGAAAGAAGCCTCCCAGGTGTGTCAAATCCCCGCATCTCTCGACTTCATCATCTCCACCCGACCGACCCTAATGCCATCTCTTTCGGAGAGCGTGAGGCTCCGCTTCGAACCGATGGTTGAAGTGGTCTGTTCTCCCGCCGGATGCATGCTGTTCTTGCTTCGAATTCAATCTGGCCGGTGAATGCCTTGGCCATTTCTCTGGAGTCTCTCCCCTCACTTCTGCCACCTCCTTCTTGTGGTTGGATTGTGCCTCCTGCTGCATTCGGTTTCGTTTGGTGAATGCCGTAGTCTTTTGTGTGTTACAGTGCAGTAGGGGTTCCACCCAGAGGTAAAATTCTGTTCTTTGGAACTGTTTGCACGCAAATCCAAAAGCCAGCCGCTGGAATTTTTTCACTCAAAGAGGTAATTTTTGCAACAAATGTAAATCCTAAATATCCTATGTGATGGCCGGTTCATTGTGGAATTTGCACATTTAAAAATAGGCATTTAGTGAATGCGTTGAATGCACGGACGAGACGCCACTGCTGGTCACACACTGTAGATGCAGAAGAGCATTACAACCGCTCTTCAAAATTGTCATTTCCCACTTCCTCTCCATGTGTTTTTTTTTACTTTCAGGAAGCAGTTGCTTGCTACACCATCCTTGAAATGAAATCTCCAAATGAGTTCTTTCCCGGATTGATGCAATGCTACTTGCATTTGGATCAGCCTCAGAATGTTCTCAAAACTGCCGCTTTTTACGAACAGGATGATCCAAGGTAAGCAAGGCATCGGATCTTTGGAAACTGATTTGCGTGCAATGCCCAGGTCTGTTGCGTAGCTTGGTAATTTCACAAACTGCTTTTGAAATTCTTCCATTAAATTGCACTTGTGGGAACAACTGTTAAGGTATGTATGTTTATTTTTACAATTGTTTTTTATCGGGAAAATTTTCTGAAAATCCATCGGAGCAGTAGGATCTGTATTTTTTTTCTTTTGCTCAACATCTTGTGCTGCCTTGTGGGATGGATGAACTGAACCGACCCTTCATTCCACTTGTAGATACAAACTCAGAATCCGCTTTGCTTCGTTCAAACATACAATGAAGCTTTTTCAGCACGTGCACCACGAATGTCAGAATCACAAGGAAAAGACATGATAGAGCCAGTTTTCGTTCGTAACTTACAAGAATAAATTTGCTACGTTTCGGTCCCACACAAGCGGACCTTTCTCAAGCAGTGTGATTTATTGTAAGTTACGAACGAAAACTGGCTCTACTATGTCTTTTCCTTGTGACAATGAAGCTTTGATTTAAGTTCTGGTTCTGATTCGACAGTTTTCTGTTTGTCATCTATAAAATGTGCAGAACTGTACCAGATGAATGAGACACATGCCTGCTTTCCATTTCAGCAAAAAACTGAGATTTCACGGGAATAAGGAATAAAAGCTCATAACAATGCTGGTTGTCTTTCCTTTCTGCAGTCGTGTTTTGCAGAAATTTGAAAATCAGTCCATTTCATTCATCAGAAGTGTATTGAAAGAATTTCTATTCCATTACCACTGTACAATTGCTATTATTGATCGTTGTGTGGAAGCTGTATTTTTTATTTCGAGTAAAATTGACAGGTAAACGATTTCTGGGATGGGCTTGTCAGACAAAAATGTCTTGTTTTTGAAATACGAGTCGCAATTTGGACTTCAGAAAACATGGAAATGCTTTTGCATAATTTTCAAATGTGTTGTTGCAAAGATGACGAACGGCAATGTTTGAACAAATGAAGTTTTTTCTGATTTTTTTTTTTTTTTGTTTATTTCTGTTCAGTTCCAGCACAAATCTTTCCATGTTGGAATACCAGGCTGAAGCATGCTGGAGGTTGGGCAGATGGGACCAGCTTGCTAGAATAACTAACAAAAATTCAGAGTCTGATGGTTGGGGAATCGGTTTGGGAAGGACATTTCTCACAATTAACGATAAAAGCAAGCAGGAGTTGGAGCTGGAGGCAGGGAGAGTTGTTGCTCAGCAAATGTTGCAATTGTCAGCTGTCACCAACTTGGAAAAGTGTTCATATCAGAAGGGATATCAGCATTTGGTCAAGTAAGCTGAATCTAGTCTTCCTACCTACCTCACATTCCCATGTTGTCATTTTTACCATTGTTGTGATTTCATTGTTTTTTTTTTTTTTAGCGAAGGTGCTACAGCGGGCTGTCTGCTGCTTATTCATTGATCACTAATAATTGACTGAAAGAGCTAACGTACTAAAGGAGCTAAACATAGCCATTTGTGGCCTCATCGTTAAAAAGCTAAGCAGCATGAAATTCTCACTGCAATCTGTTTGCCTTATTCAACAAATCAATTCAAAAAAAAAAAAAAAACAAAATCAAAAATTATTTATTTCACTGGGAAAAAGTGGCCTTTAGTACTCAGCTACTCTTACAGGCAACTTGATAAAAGAAGAAAGATAGATATAGAAAAAGAGAAAAATCACAAAAAACACTACGTTAGTGGCAATAAATGGCAAAAATTTAACGATATGACAATGATGCAGAACATTGTGTTGATTTTAGGCTGGCAAGAGATGCAAATGCAAATCAGCAGACCTTTTAAAACAAAGGAAGGTTTGTGTGAGCATGACATTCAGTTGGGAGGGATCTACAAAAGAACAGCTTGGTTGTGCAGGTTTTTTCAAATACTACATTATTTTGGGTGCAGGACAATATCCAAATTGAAAAAGGACATTCGTCTTCCATTTTACATAAAATCAGCAGAAAAATTTCCTGTCAGCTTCCAAAAGGGAAATTGAAATGAACTGATGTGCTTGGAAAATAGAAAAAACGAACGGCACAAAAATAAAAGCGCCCGTGCGGTGCAAAAAGGAACATACCACCAGTCGACCAGTCCCTTTTCACAGCTAAACAGAGTAAGCTTCCCTGGTCATGCTGGGAGCTCACTATTTGTGAGCTTCAGTGTTGCAGTGCTTGCCTCGCTTGCGGTTGTTTCGCAGCACAGCTCCGCTATCCAAGAATGTTTTAAAAATCAACAATTTACATTTTTTAACTGGTTTTCATCAATCATGGCACTAATCATGAACTGAATGTATCATCACAGTAAAAAAAGCGTTATTTTGCTCTTCACTGTTTTTTTTTAGGTTGCATATCATGAATGAAGTCCGTCAGAATTTGAACTTGGTGTTGGATTGCCACTCTGAAGAGGAAGGCCACAGTGCCTGTCCATTGGTCGCAGGATTTGATGACCTGAAAACTCAGTGGACAACTAAGATAAATGTTGTTCAGCCATCCCTTCGTACTTTGGAACCAATCCTGGCTTTGCGACAGGTTTCACTGTCAATTATGAAAAACAGGGCCAAGACGATTCACCCTGATTTGAATGAGAGAATTGAAAATGAGATCGGGATGGCTCGGTTGCTGGGAGCAAGGATTGCACGGAAGTAAGTGTGGCGTTTTCTCTTGTTCTTAGGAAACAGGGAGGGTTGTTTGAGAGGTAGGTGAGAGAAAATAATCTTTTAAATGACATTGAGACATTTCATTGTTCCCCAGTCAGTAAAATTGCTGCCTATGTATGCGGACGCCAGCCTGTCATTCCTGCCATTTCATGACAGGAATGACAATGAATTGCTAATTATTCAACACTTTGTGGAGTGGATCTGGTAGAGTGATGTGAGAGGTCATTTTTATTTAATCCTTTTCATGTTCCTGGATCTCATTCTTGGACAACATTAGTTTTGAGCAGTTGTTTTCTAAGGGAGAGATCAAGGCTATCCAATGAGGTGAGTCGATTTGAGGAAGATCCATCCAAAGATCCAAAAATCGGCTTGTTTCTCCATTAACTATTTCATTCTGTGATAACCTGTGATATGGCTTGTTGAAAATTCCATGAGCATGTAAAACACATGATTAAGTGCGCCTGAATCAGTGCATTATTTTTTTAATGTTTCCTCTCTTAACAGGGCTGGCCAACTACAACGAGCATCCAGCCAGCTGAGGGCGATTGAACAGAGCGGAATCGTTGGCTTTTTCCTCGAATCGGCAAAATGGCAGTGGGCCATGAACAACCAGAAAGAGGCTGTTGATACACTGGAAAGAGGATTGCAGATTAATTTTCCAGATTGCTTAACCAGATTTGGTGAGAATACTCCATCACTAAGCAGTGGCAGTGGAAATTGCAGCATGCCTGCCGAAGATCAGCTTCTTTGCGGAAAAGTATGTTTTTTTAAGTGTTTTGTGTTTTTAATTCTTGGATCGTTTTGAGTTTTGTGGGGTATGTGAATAAATGCTTTGAAAATTCTTGCATCTTTAAAATACAAGGACATGTTTTTTGTCGGAGCAACTGGAGCCTTCTTGTGGCAAGCGAAGCATGAAAAATAAAATTTGCATTCAAGCACCATTCCTTGGAAAATCCAAATCCAACATCAAAAAGTAATCAACATTTGAACGAAGAAATTACAGAAGCGAAGCTGTAATTTCTGGAAAATTTTGATCAACCGTACCACTTACTTTTGCTATCATTTGAATAAGCTGCACATTCTGGCTTTTTTTTGCAGAGGGGTGGCTTTTTCACAGATCAAAGTGTTTGGTCCTGGCTTAGCTCGATTTGGGCTCTTGGTTAAATACTAAATAGTATTGACACACAGCCATGCCGTCAAAATGCTTCATGCAACCAATCTGCAAACCAAGTGCACCTCCGGAAGTTCTGGAATGATTATGAAAGAGACGTGAATGTTATTCACACAGTTTCGCATGTGTGAGCCTGTTAAAATTCTGATCAAACCACGTGGGCTGGAAATTTCAAACCCAGGCTACACATGATACTTTCTCAAGCTAATTATCAAAGAACATCAAATTTTGAGACAAAATATGAAATAATCCAGTGCTCAAATTTCAAAATTTCTTCAGCTTCTGGGGGACTTCATGAGCTCTGCCCTTTGGAACTCTGTGCTGAGGCTCTGCTCCAGACCCCGTTGCGACTGCGAGCTTCACAGTCTTCACACCTGAGGTAGATGCTTCCCCCCCCCCTCAGTGAAAATTTTTTCCGAGGCCCTTGTACAGTGTTGACCATCCTCATCAACATGCAGAGTTACAGTCCTTTTGGCTGCAGGCCATGTTCCCACCCACCTCGCCTTCCCACTACAAAATATTGGCCACCTGAGTGAGCACCATGTGAGTCGATCGGGAACCATAGCTTCACCATGTTAAACTATCAGCACAGTATAGTGATAGAGCAGTATGCTCAGTGGGCGGACGCCTTCCTCCAATTTGCGTGCATGCGGTGTCCTTCTGTTAGCAGACGATCTTGTGTTGCGAAATGCTGCGCCGCTGTCTGCATCCATGCGCGATTTCGTCGCATTTCACAAAAAATTGTTCCAATTTTTCCAATTTTCGGCGGATTGCGATCATTTTGGTGTCTGGTGAAAGCCAAGAAATTGAGGAATCAATGAAGGCGAACAGCAGTCCTGTCATTGCAAGAAAAGTCCGAACTCCGAGAATCGGCTGTAGGAAGGCAATAAAGGCGTTCTTCGCCTGTGTGTCTCATTGGAACTATTTCCCGCATTCGGGGGATGTGTCAGAAATGATTTGGAGTGGTGAAACCGCTTGTCCAGCAGGGACCCCTTGGAACTAGAGCTTATTCCAGCGTTCGGGGGACATGTCCGGATGATTTGGAGTGGTGAAACGGGAAACCCTTTGTTCAGCGGGGACCCTTGGAGCTGGAGCTTTATTATTCCCGTATTCGGGGGTCATTTCCGGATGATTCGGAGTGGTGAAACCCCTTGTCCAGCGGGGACCCCTTGCAGCTAGAGCTTATTCCCGCGGTCAGGGGACACGGCCAGATGCGACGGCGTGATGAATCTTTTTTGCCGTATTTGCGGCATTTGCCGCCTTTGCTGCAATTGATTCATTTGCCACTTTTCCCGCGTTCGGGGGACATGTCCGGACTCTTTGGCGTGGTGAAACGTTTTGTTCCCCCCGAGGTCCCCTTGGATCTAGAGCATTATTCCTGCGTTCAGGTAACATGTCCGAATTTGCCATGTGTGAGCTTCAGTTTTGCGCTGCGCCTCCTGTTTTACAGATGCTTGTTAATGGGACGTGCAAAACTATTTTTTAACAGTGTGGGTTGTCCCTTGTCTGGCTTTCAGTGACATGTCCGGATGCTTTGGCGTGGTGAAACGTTTTGTTCCCCCCGGGGTCCCCTTGGATCTAGAGCATTATTCCTGCGTTCGGGTAACATGTCCGAATTTGCCATGTGTGAGCTTCAGTTTTGCGCTGCGCCTCCTGTTTTACAGATGCTTGTTAATGGGACGTGCAAAACTATTTTTTAACAGTGTGGGTTGTCCCTTGTCTGGCTTTCAGTGACTCGATTTTTGCTTCTCTCCTTGTCCGGTTTTGAGTCCCTTTAAATGGGCACCAAAATCATTGCTCGTTCGACAAATATGAACTTTTGCTTCCGCTGCCGACAATTTAATGCGGCACAATAAATCCCATTTGATTTGATGGATTTATTCACCGCAGGAACTGCAAGAACATGTAATGTTTCCTCCATCTTTCACCACAACATTCCGCATTTCCGAACGTCGAACACTTGCAAACAAAACAGAAGCGCTGCAAATCTCCGCTGCCGATCCGCCAATCGACACAACAGCAGAAACCAAGAAGTGGAACACAAGATCGTCTGCTAAATAAGCTCCGCCCAGTGCACGCCTTTTTGAGGCAACTGAGCGTACTGTGTTATCTCTATACTGTGCTATCAGCTCCCAACATTTCCGACCAAGTTCAGCCAAACACATAATGTCTATGCCAACTTCCAGCAGACAAGTTTTGTCCAGTTTTTAAAACTTTTTTCTGCAGTGATTAAAACAGCCCGAGAAAGTGTGTTGAAATGTCTCACAATCAACTTGCCAAGCATGTTTGTTTTACCTTCTTTGCAATTTGGATGCTGTTAATTTAATCATTTTGTTTGTCAGCTACTTTCATCACTCTTTTTTCCTTACAATAATTAGGCAAAACTAATGTTAGCTCTCTTCAAAGATGAAATGGGGAGTGTCAACATGGAGACTAACATACAGAATTACAAGGAAGCTACTCTGGTTTGTCCCAATTGGGAGGATAGCTACTTTTACATGGCAAAGTATTGCGACAAAGCATGTTCATCAGTTCAAGATGTGCAGAAAAAGGGGTCAGTTCTATTTTATGTTTGAATATTTTGGTTTGCTCTTTTCACAAAACAAACTTTGCTCCCCTTACAGCAGAGAGATCATGACGGGGGTAACGCTAACTCCGAGCTGCGAGGTAAATTTTTTCCATTGGAGCAGATGGCAAAAATTTACCTCGCAGCACGGAGTTAGCGTTACCCCCGTCATGATCTCTCTGCCCTTGGTATTTTTTTCTGTGGGGCCAAAGGTGCAGTTTGAGTTTTTATGAGATAACCAGTTGTAAAAGCATGATGTACCAGTCATTAGAAAATATCCTTGCAAATTACATGAAGTATTAAATAAAAAAATCAGTTCTTCATGCAATGTCTAATTTTTCACAAACTAGCATTTAAATTACTTGACGGTATTTTTAGAAGGATTTTGCTTGAAAGCAAGGAATTGTTGCAGAAAATTTACATCAACATTCAGCCCTTTTTGAGAGAAAATGGCTGAATGTTGATGTTTTATTTTTATTTATTTATTTTTTTTATTAAATTTATTTTTGTTTTATTTTTTTTTCATTTAGTTTTATTTTCAACAAAATAAAACGAAATTAAAAAATCACTGTTTGTTTTTCTGAGTTGATTTATGCAAAAATAATGTTCTTTGACGTTTCATCCCTTTGGGTGGCAAAACAGAAAAGGTGCACAATGCAAGCAGATGGAAAACCTTTTCGGTATGTCCAATTTTGATTGTAAAACCCAAATGGCTGGGCCCATTTCAACGTTTTTGGTATCAAATTAAAAGGCAAATATTCGCCTTAAAATTGGGACCACTTCTCCACTTGTTCAATTGAAAAATATTCCACCAAAGGCTGTGAAATGCCGAATGGAACCGAATTATTCTTCAAATTTGGAGAACTTTCACACATTTCAACAAGTGATTCTGAGGCTAAACAATCATGCAATGAAGTGATTATTTGGTGCCATAATGAAATGGTAAACATTCATCTAAAACTGACTCACAGGTCGACCAGACCTCACAGCAGAAAATTTTGGGTAACAACTCACAAAGAGATATTTTCAAAAGCAAACATCTATCTGGCATGATTTCACACATTTGCGTGTAAATTTAAGGAAAACTTCTTGAACACACGTATTGCACATTTCTTCAGCTTTTCAATAAGGTGAAAATCGTCAGGATTGATAAAAAACAAGGATATTTACAACTATTTTACAGCTGGTATCCGCAGCTCATGATCGAAATACTTTATCCATCCCACCCACTGGTTTGTTGTGGCCAAGTTCTGTAATCGCACACATCGAAGTAGTGAGGCGCTGCCTGTAGATTACTCTTCATCATTAAATCTCATTGGTCCGAGCATACCCAAGCGATATGACAAGGACTGAAATGCATGAACAAAAAAACACCTATAAACTCTTTAGATGCTGATACTTTTCAAAATGTTTTGCTTTTTCTGTCAATTACAGAGAAATGCAGATCATGGTCATACACCATTTTGGTGAATCACTGAAATTTGGATCAAAGTTTCTCTTCCAGTCGATGCCACGAATGTTGAGCATCTGGTTGGATTTCGGCCAGTTTTTGGTGAAGACAGAAAAGGCTGAAATGGCTTCGGCGGCAGCACCAGGTGGCAGCAGCAGTTCAAAACGGAACAGGGTCAACGATGATAATCTACGAAAATTGAGAGAAACGTTGTCCGACATGCAGAGAAAGATACGTAAGGAACGAAAAATAATTGTATTTGTACATTAAAATCTATCATTTTTTTTCATAACTGCTGAAAGAAGTTCTGATGTTTTTTTATTTATCTAAGGCCATTCCAAGAGATTTGACTGTTTAGGTTCGGTTTGGTTTTTTAGCTTAGGCAGTTTGTTTTGCGATTGCAGGATGAGGTTTTTGACGTTGGTTATCAACAAGGATTTAAGAACATCACCAATGCTTAAAATGTTGTTTAGTTGTTCTACTCGTGTATTTCGTGAAAAGTCAGAAGTTTGGAACATGCCGTTAGTCGTTAATTGTGTAAATATGGAATTTCCGAAAATTTGCGCTGAAGTTTGGAGCGCTCAATTGCCCGATAAATTTACAATTGTGGACTTGTAGGAGTAACGTTACAGCTTTCTACCTGGGGAAATCAAAGATCCGAATCAAAATAGTCAGGAAATATGATCTTGGGAATACAGAATAGCCCGAAAAAGTCCAATTTGCACTAAAACTTCCCTGATAAAAACGACAGAAGAATGGGCTATGGAACTTAATTTTGGGAATGTGTTATGATTTTGTTAAGATGGTTTCGGCCAAACTTCTATCCTCAATCTGAACATATCACTGTTTTGATTTTGACATTTTGACACAGACGTTCAGTAATAATCTGATTTGTTTGATTTAGATGGTTGTGATAAGAATGCATCTGACACTATTTTTTCCCTTTTTTAACAGAGACTTTTTCTGCAAGTATTCCTCCCTATAAGTTTCTTTCTGCATTGCCTCAGTTGGTGTCACGGATCTGTCATCCTCACGAAGGTGTATTTGATCTCCTCAAGCAAATCATCGCGAAACTAGTTGTGCTTTATCCACAGCAAGCTCTTTGGATCATGATGTCAATATCAAAGGTCAGCATTGCATTTGCAAGGATCAATCGCTTTTCACAGAATGGACACTTTCCATCGATTTTCAGATTTTGCTGCAGTGTTGTCAGGAGCAATCAGTCAAATTATCTTACTTGCTCCAACGAATAAAGATAAGTAGAAGACGCTCTCTGTTGATATGTGTGCTCATGGTTCGTTCGTTGCTGCAGACAGCCGCCATGTTCGCAGGAAGGTCGGCCGTCGGACGTTGCTGGTGCTGCTGCTGGCGTTCATCTCATCGCTGGGATGTTGACTTCGTCCCTGTCTCCCTCCTCCTGGCTTGTCATGACAGACCAGAACAAATTTCCCAAAAAGGGGAAATTTACACCTTTTGGGGAAGGTCTGGGGAAACAGCTAATTTGGAGATTTTCAATCGCTGTCCACCAACAACAATGCAAATGGATTTTGAAGGAATGCGCAACATGGGTCTTTTTGTTTCGGTTATTTTTCTCTGTTTTTGTGTTCTTTCAGCTTTCGCTTTCGTTATATTCTTGTGTCGTGTCGCATTTTGACCTTTGCACCCTACGCGATGCTCCATTCGCAAATCGCAACATTCAATCGTGAATTCGGCAATTTGCAGATAGCCATTCACATGCATGACACAATTCACATTCACATCACATCTGAAAGGTGGAAAAATATTTATTCTTTTGAGAAAAGGAACACAAGAGTATCCTTTTGTTTTTGGGGAAAATTGAGGCAATTTGGTAAATTTTTGACAATTTGAGGAAATTCCAAAAGCTCCTTGCACACTGGTCATATGTCATTATTTGCTCGCAGCTGTCGCATTTTGGGCTGGTCATTGCGTCTTCGTTTTTTGCGAGTTTCTTGTTTACGGCTGGGCAACTTGTACTTTGTTTGACATTTTTTCCTCGCTTTCAAAGGACGTGTTTTTTCAGTTTGCTCTTTTGTTGACAGCCGCCAGCCACATGTCAAAATAATTATTGTTCGTTGTTCTTTGACAGTATTGGCAAAATGCAAATTGCGGTCATGCGAAAAAAGCATGGAAGACCAACATAAAGTGCTCAGAACTTCTACCAAAGTTTGAAATCTTCACGACTCATTAATTTCAATCATTTTTCTCAGCGGTCCAAAACAGGAACAAAATTGCAAGAAATGTAACTATTCACAGGTACTGGTCACGAACATCAACATTGATAGAAGAAAGTCGTTCATGCTTTCGGCGAAACCGGTAGGTACCCAGGGTATGTACCCACATGACCGAAAAGGTGGACCCCTTAGGAGTAATCTGAAAATCTATCAGAAATTTCGTGGATGGACGACAGGTTTTGTCTCTGTCACCTGCTTTTGTCTTTTTATTTTTTCGATGATTAGGCAAATCATTTCCTGTGTGATCAAGATTTTGTAGGCTTTCCGCTTTCCAAAAAATGATAGTCTGTGCCAAAAGTGGGTTGTGAATACCAAAAGGAAAGACCTGGAAAATAAAACGTCATGCCTTTCAATGCCAAGCTGTGCATGGATCATTTCGAGACTCCAATGTTTCTAAACGATCTTCGAAATCGGCTACAACCATATGCAGTGCCGACCCTGTTCCCGGCCCTGACTAACCCACCCAGTTAATTTTTTCCAGGAAACGGAAGCGTGAATGATGCTCTTGATAAAGGTGCCAAAAAACCACGGCCGAAACTCCGGAGTCAACAACACCGACAGGAAAAGCAATACAAAACCCGTGAAGCAGCGCTACGTTGAATCAACATCATCAGTCATCTTCATGCACCCTTGACCCACACAACCAGGCCATTTCATCCAGTTCTCCATCCCCTCAAGAGGAATTCTGCGTTGTTTCTGCCCCACCCGAATTCAGCCCAACTGTGACGGCCATTCCCACGGCGTGTCAAACACCGTTGACTCTCTCAATGGGGACGTCGCAAGGAAATCTCGCCTGAGAAGAGTTGTCATTCGCATTGGCCGACGGAATCTTTCCAAGGGCCAACACTGAAATCATTTGCAGTTTGCCCAGACCAAATGATTTCCCAGACCAAATGAAAAGCCTACCAAATCAGCTTTCTGATGATATTCAAAACGTGTTCGGGTTGAATCTCTTAAGTTCCCTTTTCCCGCACTGAAAATTTATCTCCGTATTTGCTTCCCGAAGTGCTCTTTTACTTCCCCGGATAATGGCGCTTGCAGCTGGGTGGCTGCCTGCCCCATTCGAAAACATGAGACATGCAAAAGTGGGACAGTGCGTCGAAGAGCGTCTTCTACTTGTCTTTATTCGTATGCTTGCTCTATGTCTTGCAAGAGCATACTGCTCTTTGCGGACATCCTGTCCTGTTTTATTTTCATTTGTCGTGGCGTTATCAAGCCCTGATCTGCGGACTGCTTGGCGTGAATAAAATTCGCCTTGAATCGGCAGTTTGCGATTTGAAATATCCTATTTTTTCGTATATGAGGGCAACCTGCTGTTGGGCCCGGCGTGGCCAAGGCAAAGTCCCTCGCATTGAAAAGCTCGTAAAAATATGCTCGTCCCTTGCAAATCAAGGCAGACGAGCATAGGAGAGGTCACCGCGGAAGCCGGGACCGGCCGCTGTCGGAGTCAGGTGATGCCAGTGAGGGCGCGGTAGATGGAGGAAAAGAAGAAGCCCGCAGCCTAAGACCGAGCCAAAGAGCCGGCAGCCTTAGACGGAGCAAAAGAAGAAGCCCGCAGCCTAAGACGGAGCCAAAAGAGCCCGCAGCCTAAGACGGAGCGTGAGAAGAAGCCGCGACCCAACAACTTGGACATCTTCTCCGGTCACCTGCCGGCCCGTTGCCGAAGCGGAGCCTCTCCTTTTAACCCAGTGCTCTAGCCCACCGCCATGCAAACGCTAGCTGGAGTGGCGGTATATAAATTAAAGGTGCTGCTAACCACGCCTCTGGCAGTCCGAAGCCTGCAAGCGCCCTTTGTTGGCGTGAGTTGGGACGGGCTGTGACCATAAAAATACTAAGGGGACTCTGCTCCTCGAATGGACTCTACTCCTCGAAGTCTTCATTGCAGAGGATGTTCTTATACGACTAGGCATTTCTTTCATGTTCTACCCTTTTTTCTCATGCTGCAATTTCATTCAGCAATTCGTCACACGTCAGTGAGTCAAATTAGTTTGGCTTGCTTTGGCAGTGCATATTTTCTTGCTACCCCATGGGTTGATGGCCTACCTTTCCCTTGCATTACTGCCAAGAACAGTCGGATGTCCTCTTCACGTTGTCTGACTTCAATCATCACGTTAAACATACTTTCTTGGACATTCTACAGCAGGAAAATCAATAATCTCATTAATGGACTTAAAATGCTCCCAATACCTGATGAAAACTTTACATCCATGAATTACATGTTGATTATTTCAAAACGCCATGTAAATGTTGCATGTTAAACATTGCAACACGCAGCACAAAAGTTAATTCCAGATAATTCCAGAGTTAATTCCAGTTTTATTCCAGAGTTAATTCCAGTAATTCCAGTTAATTCCAGAGTTAATTCCAGGTTAATTCCAGAGTTAATTCCAGTATAATTCCAGAACTCACAACCATTAGTTCCTGGCATGCGTACTGTTTCCCACTCATTCGTGCATCTTTCTCTCCGCTGCATTTGAACTCAATTTACAGGAACCGTGATTGTTATATTTTGAGTGAACTTTGGCAAAAGCGTGCACCTTGTAACACAGGCTTCAAACTTAAAAAAAAAATGAATCGTGTGTTGATTTGGACTTCATGCGACATCAGATACAAGAAATGTCAATTTTTGTTGACGTGTCAATTGGGTGTTACACTGCACCCAGAAAATCTGTGGCGTTGTAGCACAAAGTCACGGACTGTTCTGTTATCACTTATTAGACCCTACCACTTTGTTTCTTGTTTTGCAGTCTTCTCACAAGATCCGCAAGTCTCGATGTTTGAACGTGTTGTCAGCCGCTAGCAAATTCGAGACAAACTTGAGAAAATTGATCAGTGACTCTGCTTCGTTGGTCGATAGACTTCTGGAGTTGACAAATTTTAGATTTGACAATGTAAGTTGCATAATTCCCTTTCTGCTCTTTCTTTTTGGTTTGAAAATCGACAACAGAAAACTGCTGGTCAGTGGTCAGAGGGTATTCTGTCATCAGTTTTTCCTGTTATCATTGGAATGATTATCACCTTCTGATTTCAATTCTGGAGGCTGGTTCATCAACTGTTAACTAGCCAATTTCAGGGGATTTATTTGTTTATGCCCAACATACCTTTGGAGGATTTTCTCCCACTTCTAAAAAGCCTACACAAAATGATGTCCTTTTGTCAGATTTCATATTTGAATGCTTAGCCACTATAAACTATAAACATTGAGCATCGGCTTCGTTATTTCGTAAAAGGCCCGTTCTTATTTCCCGTTCATAATGGAGAAACGTGTAATGCTGTTGTTTGCTACAATTCTGCTAGTTGGCACTTCATAATAGCTGCGCTGGTGCTAGATGAGAATTGTGGTTGTGAACAATTATTCAAATCCTTCTCTGTGGGAATGTCCCAAATTAAGATAGTTCTTTGAGATTCGCTGGCTGATTTGCTATATTTTTACCAGTTAATGGATAAAATGGACCATTCACTATGCCCTTCAGTCAACAAAAAAAACAATGATTGAACATAACCGAAAGACTGGTCTTTGCTCAAAGGAAAAGGGCACAAATCCTCAGCAAATTGGGACAATCACTTGCCTTGGAGTTATTTCAGCAGAGTGTGCGCATGCTATCCACCCAATCTTTAACCAGTGGTTATTTCCTACTCAGACTGATATTTGCCTTAGGCCTTAGAAGGAATTCTAGTCCGCCAAAATTCTACACTTTGGAGGGGCATCATTCAAGGTTTCGCATCACGAGATCCACTTTATTCATTCAAGACCGGAGTGTCCTTTCCCTGGGTCCAAGCCCAGCCTGTATTGCCCTTATGTAGGCCAACTTGACAAATCCATATGTCCATACAATATAACCTAGATCATGTGCGGGCTTACCTATTGTGCACCTAAAAAGGGAATTTGGCGATCTGAATGCTGAATGGCCCGAGAGGCTCGCGCCCCTTACAGGCAGGGGCCAAGTGGATCTGCAATCTATGCCTTCACCCATTTAGAAAGGAAGGTGGTGCCTTGATGATGATAAAAAATTGGGAACGTGTTTCCCGGCATGCAATTCAATGACCAATAACTTTCTGACCGGAAATATCAATTGCATTTTTAAAACAAGGAAAGATTCTTACCTGTATTTGAGGTGAAGTGAAATTCACTTTTGCTGGTAGAGCAATATTTCCCACCTCTTCAAAACACGGTTACTGCAAAGAAATCGAATTTGTATATGTAATTCTGATCAGAGCAGCAGGATCTTCAAGAAAGCACAATAGATTTCCTGAAGAGTTGCCGGCATTGCTTCGTTGCATTCTCACTCCCAGGCAAACAGGAGAAGAAGAAGAAGGACGTTTTTTTATTGATGTAATAAAACCAGAAAACAGTACAACATACAAAGTGGAAGCCCTGACAGAAATCTGGAAAGATGGGCTCCATGTGAATAGTCATACTAACTGAAAGGAACAAAAGACAATAAGGTGAAACAATCAACAATTATGATAATTCAAATAAAAAAGGAGAAGAACCAACTTGATCATGATAAATTGATTGAATCAGAGTTTCGAACAGGTAACGCTTGAAAGCAGAGAAGGGCAGTTGCCTGTTCGGTAGTTCAATCTGATTCCATAAAGCAACACCTCTGATATCAATGCTGAGCTGATGAGTTAAGGCCAACCGGGCTGAAGGCCAACCGGCTTTTATCTGCAATAACTCAGGTCTGATAACCGTGCAAAGGCATAGAAAGAGGCAAACCAACACGGTTCCCATAAACACAACGTTGAATATGGAGGAGCAGTTTGAACTTCACAAGGGAATGCAAAATGCAAATCAAGAATATTAAGGGAGCGGAATAAAGGGCCAGAATGATCATTGAATGTGGCAAAACACGTAACTCTAACAATCTTTTTAAAAAATTAAAGGCTTTTTTTCAAATTAGGGACCCCCCAAATAAAGTTGCTGGCAGGATGATTGTACAAGCCAGTGCTCTGACCTGCATTGCGAATTCATCATCCTGCAGCCTAATGAAGTTGCCTGTAGTTGCCTGCAATAGAATTATGGTAATGGTAAATACTCTATTGCAGGAAAGGGCCAAAGAAATTCTACAAAATCCGAAGATCAGTTCTGTTGTTTCATCACTACCACGCTGGCTGAGTAATGAAAACAATGGACCAATCCTGCTTCCCATTCAAAGTCAAATGACGCCCACTTTGCCAACAACTCCTGGAATGCACATGGACCACAACCCATTCCAAGGGTTAGTAATGCAGCATCCTGGTCCTGCCGTCTCTGTCTGTCCCTGCTTTAAAATTTACTAGTAAAGCCCGTCAGCCTTTCGGCCGACCAATGCAAAGCAAGAAGGGATGTTCCCACAGTCTATGCCCGCATCAGTCTGTTTCCGCCTGGCGCAAAAACAAAGCATGAACTTCAGCATGCTCCATATTGTGAAGTTCTCGGTCAGTTGAAGTTGCACAACCCTGCGTTGCGAACTTCTGTTGCGATGCCTCCGTTTACATGCGAACTCCTGATTTTCAAAAAGGTTTAACAAAAAAAAAAGAGAAATGCGACTTTTTCATATCTCAAGATGTCACATGGAGAAGCTGATTTTGTCAAAACACTCCAGCTTTTTGGGGACTCCGTCCCCTGAACCACTTGCCGAGGCAATGCCCCTGGACCCCCGCTGGGTAGCTATCGCACCCCCCCTTAAACCCTCCGGCCTCAAAACATCAGCCCTGGCGAAAGGTTGGATCCGCCACTGTTTTCTTGCACTTAAGGTTTGAAATGTTGTGATGCCGTTTCGAGAACTCGAGAAAAACCTTTTCATACTCAAGCTCCAGCTTTTGGGAATTACGACCCCTAAACCTTTACCAGGTGTTTGAAACGCAACCCCGCTGGGGATGCCGTCCCAATTCGGACATTGATGGCCCACGGCGGCCATCAGTGGCAGTGCACAAAATCCCAAGTTGGGTCCAAATCCCTGGGGAGAAATTTGACAAAAAGGGTTCTTGGAGTGGTAAAAAAGGGAAAGAGCACGGTGCGTGAAAGAAAAGTTTTGTAAAAAAAACGCGTGACAAATAAAGTTTTGACGAAAAGAGTGGGAACTCCACAGTTAAAAAAAAAAACAATTTCCGACCTATTTATCGAACACGACTGCTCATGCAGGAAAAAATTTACGATG
>JASGXE010017655.1:0-33538 GCA_030068105.1 Sinentomon sp. SZTP_YWyxl
TGGAAGAAAATCGGTTGACAAACAAAAACGTTTTGCACGAAGGTTCTCCCCGCCCCCCTTAAAAAAATCAAAGCTCGCAATGCCGAAGTCTTTACTCGGTAACCCCAAACGTAACAAATCAATTACGCAAAAATAAAAATGGGAAAATCTCCCATATTTATGATATAAGGGGCATTGCATTGATATTTAATTGAAAAAAAAAACTCATTTAAGTACAAAAGATGTAATCTGCAGAGTCACAATCCCGCTGAGGGATAACCTCCAGCTGTACTTTTAATACTGTACTCTGACCATGAACTGTCGAAAAGGGAGAGAAATTGAGCCAATTTGGGCTGGATAGGAGCAGCCAATCCAAAGCAGCAGAAAAAAAACAAAAATCAAACGAAACTAAACCTTGTGTTCGGCAGCAGCAGTTGACTCAGAACGCATAGCTGCACCAATGAACACTCCATGCTGCCAACTGAATGCCTCGTAGACAAGAGGAACACCCTTTGGACGACGACCACCAAATAGAATGGCAGAGATTGGAACACCTTCTGGATCCTCCCATGCTGGATCAATTATGGGACACTGATTGGCTGGAGAACAGAACCTTTGAAGAGAGAGGAGACAAAGACAGACACTCATCATATTATGAATGCAAGTGAGAGGACAAGACAACCTCCTTGACGTTGAACCAGGTGGTAGGTGTCAGCAAGAATAAATATGCCAATGAAAGACAATATGAAAAAGAAAAACACGAAAGTGGAAAACTGTAACAATGCATTGTTTCTGCATGAAAACCCAGGAGAGTGATGTCAGCACCTGGAGGTGAAAATACACATGCAGGCAGCGGAAAAAGGAAAAGTCTGTTGATCACTAATATGAGTGGAAAACCATGCGGGAGGAAGCAGTGACCAGAAATAGGTACGCTAGGATAATGGCTTAACCTCACCACCACCCCCCAACCCCGGGGCCACACAAAATGATCAAACAAAGGTGAAGAGAGCTCAACTCTAAGTGCAAAATGTTACATCTTTGAAGAAAAAACAAAACAAAAAAAAATCACAGCAAGTGACCGTACCTTGAGTTTGGATGTGCACACAATTGATTGCCGTCAGGAGACCAAGTGTCACCAGTCCACGTTTTAATACTGATTTCCTCATCTGTTGCTGGTTGTGGTTCCCGTTCCATTCCTTCCCAGAACACACCTCCATCGCTTGTTTTTCCAACATTTGTGAATATGGTATTCTTGAAGATGGTTCTCATTGCATTCGGATTTGTACTGTTGGACGTTCCTAAGAAGAAGAAAAAAAAAACAAAACAAAACGAGCATGCAATGATGCAAAGTTAGTCACAACAAAAAATGTTTCAGTGAGGAAACATGCATTTCTAATTTACCTTTTGAAAATGCAGTCCATAGATTTTGATTTTAGCACAATCAAGTCAAGTCAAGTCAAATTCAATGCTTCCGATGGCAAAAAGAGCCAGCTTAACAGGCCAAAACATACTCTTCCTTCAAAGTTTGAGCTCCCTCCCTCCTTCCCCCTTTTCTCCTCGCCACCACTTTATTTTTTTTGCAGTTTTGTACTTTCAGTCAGTGTTTCTCAGAAGTTTTGAAAAGTGTCCTTTTTTGAGTGACACGTTGGAATGTGATATTTCTTATCCAATGTGCTACTCAAACTCCAATAGCAATGTTAAAATACTCTCCGCTTCTGGCTTCAGCGTCGTAAGTCATGAGTGTAGTGAATAAAACGTTGCCTAAAAATACATGCAACAAGAAAAAAAAACAACAAAATTCACGCTGTGTCATTAAATTTTTCATGAAACTTTGAGCATTTCTGGAAGCTCACATTTTTAGAAATATCCCAAACTTTACAGGGCTACGATCAAAAGTTCATGTGGAAATCATTCAAAAAAAAAAAACCAAATGGGGCAAAACAATCCCCAAACAGGTGAGTTGGGAGAGGGGCTAAAACTTGCATGTACCCTTCTATTATGCCCTCAAGCATGCTCTCAAAACCTCAACTTGATCGGTTGAGAAAGACGGAATAATTTTAATTTTTGTGCGCTCTCCCCCCAATCAACCTTGGAAGGAGTTTGGTCAACTGACGAAAACGAACAAACTCTGCTTGGAGACTTAACCCCCTGATCTTTAAAAATAATGGGAGTCCGTCCATTTATTTTTGCAACCATTTGAGCACTGCATTAAATGAATTGATAATGACACCTAGTTCTTGCTGTTTCTGAATTAGACTAGGAAACAGGAGACAGGCTTCCTGTTGTAGACGTGCGATCAGCTTTGTTCTTTCGTGTCCCAGTCGCTCGTGTCGTGTCCCAGTCGCTTTTGCTCCTGCACAATCGACGGCTGCACAAGCGGTCTGTGGGCGGCAATTGTTTTGCAAGTTGTGCTGAGTTTGGTGACTGAGAGGCCAAGAAGCAGCGCCTCCTTAGAAATCCGAGGGAGGCACCATGGGAGGCACTGCCTTTTCACCGCTCAAAAACAAAACAATGCTGCCATGTAATGTTGTCTCTGGTCATAAAATTATTGAGTGGTGTTCAAGTTCAATGATTTTGGGATTCTTGGCAGGGACCCGGAATTTTATTTCTCCGAAGCTTGAGCACTTTTGTTCCTCAAATGGTTTGAGAGTTTTACCCCACAAAAGGTTGGGATTATACATGAGTGGAAGCGCTCATTTTTCGGCTTTGCGCCATGCGAAACTGCATCAAAAACCGTTGCTTGGCTCAGGAGAAATTTAACTTTCTGTGGGCATCGCACCGCGGTCCGCCATTCACTCGCATGTCTTTCGCAGCGCACACCCCCTTTAAACGCCGCAATCCAGCAGCACACATTTTGGACGCACGAAAATCCCGAAGTGCTGATGGAATGTGCTGATGTGAGTGCTGATGCGTTATGGCTGATGTTTCGCTGGTTGTTTTGTTTGGCGAATAAAATAATGCAACCAGTTGTCCTGTTCCTTCTGAGCCACTTCTCTTGTGAGCTTTGTGGCGAAAATTGTGCGTGGGGTGCGGGTGGAGGAGTTCGGTGTCTTCGCGGGATGCGGGCCTCGTTTGCGTCCCATCCTGTCCTTTCCAAACCGAACTTGATCCATTAATTCAATATTCGAGCATCGGCTGCTCAGTCGTGTCAAAATGCGCCACGACACAAGAATATGGAACGAAAGCGAAAGCAGAAAAAAATAACAGAAAAAAAAATCCCCGTTTCACATTTCTGCAAAATCCATTTGCGCTGTTGTTGGTGGACAAAACTCGAAATTTCCCCAAACTATCGATTTCCCCAGACCTTCCCAAAAGGTGCAAAATTTCCCCAAACATTTTCCCCATTCCGCCACACTGCACAACATCCACTCGCGACAGCAGGTACCTGCATGCACACACAGCTAGTGTCTGGTGTGCGGGTTTCTTTCTTTTTTGTGTGGTGTTGTTGACTGATTGATCATTGATTCCTGCATTCATTGACTGAAACAAAACTCAACCTGTTGTCCTGTTCGTTTCTTCTCAGCTTGGCTTCTCTGCTCTGTTGCCGTCCTGTGCCTGAGGCCACGCCTGTGCTCGCCTCTTGGCCAGTGCTTAAATCCAACTTTTTTCAGTGGGGGGGAAGACAAGTCGACGAAATTGTAATGTCGTTTCCGAGGATGCGTTGCGCAAAGCGCAACGCCGGGGGAGGGGTTCGGGAGAGAGGAGGGGTGAGGGGTTTTTTTTCCCCGAATGGGAAAAAATTTTTGAAAAAGGGGAACGCAAAATGGTGCTCAAAATGCCTAATTTTTGAAAAAAAAAAAAAAACAGCAGAATTTATGGAACTTTTCCGCATCATATTTATCACACAATAAATATGGTGGGGTGCACAGTTCCGTGTATAAAATACACGGTGTATTTTGACGCGATTTCCATTTGAAATGACGTTGGTGCCCGAGATTTCTTCGATGATAATCAACAAAACCTGCCGTCAAAATACACCGTGTATTTTATACACGGAACTGTGCTCCCCACCGATAATAGTGTCATTTGTAAAAATCAATATACATGAGAACAGGAATACAGGGAAGCCTAAATGTCCTTGGCCATATAGTAAAACATTTTTGTCACTTTTTCTGTGGAACACGGTCCATGTTTGCATTTGACGAAATTTCTTGAAATACAGAGAAACACATTCAATAGTTTGGCTTTTTGGAGATTGGGTGGGATTTGGGTGGATCGTTGATCTTTGTGATGTGTGGTGTGGTGCGGCGTTGCGTGTCGGGATGTGTGTGGCGCGTGGCATGGATACCGGATGGACTCTGCATGGTGAGTTTGATGAGTGTGTTCAGGTGCAGATCGTGTTGCACACACACACTTATCCTTTTCCCTTCTCTTCCCTTTTGGAAGAGGTAGGTAAACAAACACATCCATACAGATGGCCCAAAATCAAACAAACAAAATCATAATTCAGGACCGGACAAATCCATCCCGATATGGAAATCTAAAATCTTCCAAAAATGATTGCAGATGAGTGCGTGGTTGGCTGGCTCTGAAACAGGCTGAAAAATAAGCAGAAACCCTTCGTGGAAAAAGATTAGAGTGGAGAAAAACAAAAAATTGACGAAGGAGAGTGCAGTGGAGGGGAACTTTGGCTTCCCCCCAGCGACAAAAAAACGGAAAACACTGGGAGGGAAGCACTTTTCAGTGGAGGGGAATTTCCCCCCTTCCCCCCGGATTTAAGCCCTGCTCTTGGCCTTGTCTCCTTCATTGTCTGGGTTGGGTTTGGGATGCAAATTGTGCATGGGGGTGCGGTGAGTAGGCGGCAATGAAGTGAAGAACAAAGTACCCTATAGTTCATTGGTACCCTATAGTTCATTGGTAGGCGGTGAGTGAGGTTCGGAGTTTTCGTGGCCTGCAGTGTCTGTTCATTGTTGTGCTTGCTGGTTTTGTTGACGTGGGGCAGGGGAAAGAGCAATTTTGTTTTTGTTGTGCCATTTTGTCATTTTTTCACCGAGTTTGACCAAAAACTATACAGCAACGCACCACATTGAAATCTTCACCTCCACAAAAATTGGGTACGATCGGTTAACAACTTTTTGAGTTATCGTTGCACACAATGTGGTTTGCTGTCCGTTGTAGACTCGCTTCGCTCGTCAATAAAAAAAAAGAATTGACAAAACGAACCTGGTGCAACACCAAAGAAGCCATTCTCAGGATTGATTGCTCGAAGAATTCCATTTGAATCGAACTTCATCCAAGCAATATCATCACCAACACATTCCACCTTGTAACCAGGCAAAGTTGGTGACATCATCGCCAAGTTGGTCTTACCACATGCACTTGGAAAGGCAGCAGCAATGTAACGCTTTTCTCCTTCTGGATTGGTTATTCCCAAGATCTGGAGAGAGGGAAAGAAAGAGAGAGAGAGAAAATAACATCGTTTGAGGGCAAACTTCCAACTGCTGTTCCAATTCAATTTTCAGTGGAAAAATAACATCAAAGCAAAGCAAACAACACTAAGTGTTGAGAGCAGAGCAGGGCAGAGCAAATGAACAGAATGAATGAGTCAGCATTTCACAGAAGGCAAAATGATTGCCAAAATTAAACACAATGGAAGAACAACTAAAAACAAAAACCGAATCATCTCGTATTTTGTCATTGCCATCATATCACTGGTCACAGGCACCTTTGTAGACATCCTGAACACCCGCAACCATCTATGGACAACACACATGGGGGCAGTAACATGATTTTGCATAAAGCAGGCAATTTGTTTTGACAGTTGAACAATTGAAGCACGTGCACCACGAATGGGTTTATCAACATTTACCATTTCTGGTGAGATGAGTGGATAAGGCTCACTCATCTTACCAGAAATGGTAAATGTTGTTTTGACAGTTTTCAATTTTGGATACCCCATTCCTGGTTTTTCCATCCCTGTCATTTGTTTTGATTTTTAAACAAAATTCGCATATCCCAATTATTCCAATGTCCAAACAAAGGTCATGATCATGCATGAGGTCATAAGGGATTCATGAAATGTCAAATGATACTTACAAGCATATGTTCAGCAAGCCATCCCTCTTTCTTTGCTATGGTTGATCCAATTCGTAAAGCAAAGCACTTCTTGCCAAGAAGAGAATTGCCACCATAACCACTTCCATACGAAAGGATATCATTGGTTGAAGGACATTGAAGAATGAGAGTTCTCTCCGGATTACAAGGCCAACAATTCTTGACAGGTCTCTCCAACGGAAAGGGTGCACCAACAGAATGGAGACACCTGACAAAGTCACCATCACCAAGTGAATCCAACACACTGGAACCCATTCTGGTCATTATTCTCATAGATGCAACAACATAGGGAGAGTCGGTGATTTCAATTCCAATCTTGGACAGTGGAGAACCAACTGGACCCATGCTGAATGGTATCACATACATGGTCCTGCCTGTGTGCAGTAGGAACAGCAGGTGGGAGTTGGGGTGGGGGAAAGAGAGAGAAAAAGTTAGGAGTTACATGCTTAACAAATAGAAAAAAAAAGAAGAGAAAATAAAAAAAAAACAACGAAGAATTTCGACATGAAGCTGTTTAAAAACATAGCAGCGTTGCCACATTAAACACTAAATCTGTTTTCACAGGATATTCCAGAAGCAGAAATGGGCAGGGTGGGATATTTACTTCCGGTTGCTAAGATGGCATATCCCTAGGCATATCGAGGACAGGAGGTGGTTTTTGGGCCATCATCTGTGGAAAAAGAACTTTATAAATAACAGGGAGAGTAGATGAGCGAACGTTTAGCTTTTTTAAAAAGTCAGGAAGGGAGACTTGGCCTATGAATAAATGTTTAAAGAAATAACCTCACTCCTCACCTCTCAACAAAAAATGCACTTCTCTCAGCTCAGGAATGCAGTGATCGTGCTGCATTTCTCAGACTGAGCTCGGATGCGCATGCTTGGGGGCAGGGCTTGGGTTGGGGGGCCAAAGACTGATGTCTTGGAGACTGACTTCTCTGCTCAAGGGGCTGCCTGGTCTCACTTCAGAGGATTAACCATCAATGCGATGAACCCTGTTCATGAGATTAAACAGAAACTTATAAAAATGTGAAAGCCTGCCGGTTTTTCTGCCTTTTTTAATTTTTGCCCCAAATTTTCTGAAAAAATCCTTTTATACTTTCGTTTTGATCGACAATAACCAAGACCAAACTCAGGTGATGGGTGAGTTAACATGAATTGGTTGGAATCAGAATGATTGCCAAATTTCCAAAAAAAGAAATATTCCATTGAATACTTAAGGGGGGCCCACCCTAACGGACCAACTTCGGTGTTTGTAAACTGATTTTACTGAAATTTGGAGGGCATAATTAGCCTCTTGAAAAGGAAAGTCTGTGCAAAATTTCAATGCCGCACCTCACCTGGTTCCCAAGATATCCAACAAATAAGATAAAACATTAGTGCGATCTTAGCGATAGTCTAACTGAAAGGCCAGAACCAATTTTGCAACAGTGAGAAATGTTTCTAGACCAAAAAATGCTAAAAAAGTGGCTGACAGAGCCCAAATTTTAAAATTTTCACTCAAAGGTACCTAATGTTTTTCTGTAAAAAGGTGACTCATGTCACGGTAAAAAACAACCATTGTACAATGAGATGCTATTTGATGGTAAAGGGTGAGAAAATAAGAAATCCAGCTCTGTCAGTCACTTCAGCACACTTTTTTACATAAGCTTGCCAATTTTCACCTTTCTAGCCCTCAAAATGACAGAAATACGAAGGCTGTCCAGAAAGTAGGTGCACTTTTGGCTTCTCCGCAACACAACCTTGAAGGATTTTGATGTTCTTAGTATGAAAAGAAAGCTCAATTCTTCACCTTTTCAGCATGCTTTGAGCGGATTTGCTCAGGTCTCTCAAACTCTGATGTTTGCATATGAAGCAGAGGTCACCTTTGTGCACTGGTCCAAATTAGGCACTTGTGCAGGCCATCACAATAAAGTTTACCATTTCAAACTTCCTCAAAACTTAGGTCACAGGCATGGGAAGTTCACAGGCACTTGCATACCGTTAAATAGGAAAATTCTCTAGCAAAAAGTCGATTCACGACCAAGTGGGGCATTTTTAACGAAAGATTGGAGACTGTATTCGAGCAAGAGCAACCTTGATGCCAAATGCCAACCATCAGCAATGATCATGTTCAATTTTTGAAAGATTTCAAAGATCAGGATCACCAAGTGACCATGAATGATCTTCTGGGATATTTTGGCCAACAGACGGACACATTATTCCTGAATACAATTTCACACTTCACTTTTGTGAAGCAAATTTTGCCGATGTGTTCTGATTTTCATATTGCAGCCAAATTTGGAAATTTTCCTTGGGATGATGGATTCCGTCGAATCCAGAGAGTGGTGTCAATGTTTTTTGACCAGAATGTGCTTCCACACCATCTCAGTAGTACTCACTTTGCTTCCAGTGACTTTTTTGATTTCCCAGACTGGAGGAATTTTTGACGGGAAGGGAATGGAGAGGATGAAAATGTGCTAAAATGGCACTTTTCCAGTATACCAAATGGGGCACTGAAAAAAGGATTGCTGACAACATACCACATCACATACAACGATAACAGAAGTGTCGCAGAATGCACGAAGGGTGCATTAGTAAGAGACTTGGGACATTTTGTCCAAAAATTCCTTTTATTTTTTTGTAGAAGAAAAAGTGCACCTAATTCTTGGACAGCCCTCGTATATACTATTTTAAGTTTGTTTTTGCACCGGAAATCAAAATGAAAGAAAAACGTGATTTTCGAACAGTCTTTTTGTTTAAGGGAAATGGTGAAAAAGCAGTGTGCGAATGTGCATCACATGCTGAAATTTGCTCTTGTGAAGCCATTTTTCAACGGATTTTACTCATTTATGGACAAAAATGCTCAGAAAATATCACAGAATCAGGAGGGAAAGCACATAACAAAATGATAAATTTTAATTTTTCACCATTTGTGGGGTGGGCCCCCTTAAAGACTATCTGCCTTTTTGGTTGGAAGATCCTGAAATTTACGAATACCGGTCGCCAAATAGCAAGGAGAATTTGCATTGTAACGTTTTCCAGGATATTCCATAAGGCTTTTCAAATTGCAGGATATTACAGGAGTTGTGGCAACCATGAAGTACCAATCTGGTCCTACCTTGCAGGCTATGTCATTGTTAAACTTTATATCGGAAGAGGGTGGGGCACAAAAAGAACTGCAAAACAATTCATTTGTTTGTTTGCCGGGAAGGAGAAAAGAACAGAGCATGGGAGATGGGGGAGATGCATGGACTTCTGTGAGATACAGAGAATAGAGCATGGGAGATGGGAGAGAGTTAAACATGTGTCAGTCATATTGTTGCCTAGAGCCCATGCTCACTTGGTTGGATACCTAGAGAAAAATCAAGAATAAACACCAAAAACATGGCAAAAATGCCAAAAATGGCCAATAATGGGGATAAGGCAATCAATATTCAAGGAATAGGAAGTGCAATTGCCAACTCACCCTTAATTTAGATAAGAGCAGGCCTACTGGACCACTTTTGACTTCTTCAGACAGCCACAGGCAGAACAAAAGGGACAAACTGTGACTCAAAAGGGGGGAGGGGCGATATGGAGAGTTAGTCAACACTTCCAACAGTGTTGGAGAGACACTGCAACAATTCAGCAGTGTGAGTGCACAGGTAGGTGTCATCAGCTCTAAATAAATGGTGAGTCATGAGTGCCATCTATCTATCTATCAGTATCTATGGCATGGAAAGTTCTGAACCCTTGTGAGGTGAGCTAAAACAGTCAAAAACATCACCAATTTGATTGTGCACTGACTTTGTTGGGTTTGCCACCAGGAAGGAGTCAACGCGGAGGGTCACCCTTTGCCATGCTGAAAGGGGTGGCATCACTGATATTTGGGCAAAAGAGCCACTTTTGGGGTGAGGTGGCTGCAGAGAGAGAGAGAGAGCAAGGCAAAGGCTCTCTTCAATCCAATCCATCAAAGCAAAGCAAGCGCTTGCCTTTCATGCATTTAGGAAATCTCTCTCCAGCTGACTTGTGGAGGTCGTCCAGCGACATCCAATTTCCAAGTTGACTTTTCAGACCAAGCTTTGCTGCAGGTATGACATCTCTTTCATTCGATGTCGAAATGAATGTACGACTTTCAACACGTGCCACATCAGCTGGGTCAGTTCGTGCAAGCCAACTAAAAGAGAAGAGAAGTGAGAAAGGAGCAAAGAAGAAAAATGAGTAAGTAAATAAGTAATGTCCTTTATTTCAACGAGCTAGAAAAAAAGCTGAAAAAAAGTTAAAAAAAGCTAAAAAAATGAGCTAGGGAACATCTCTGCAATATAACAGATGACGTTTGAGTTGAGAAAGGAGACTTCAAGCCAAAAAAGCAACAACCTTGTTTGAAAAGGAGGAAGCTAAAGAATCTCTGTGCCATTCTATTGAATGAGAAAAAATTGCTCACGTGCTTACGATGGAATTTTCTTGAGTTGAAGCTCTGCATTGCATGTGGCTGGCACTGGGATTGCTTTTGACACTGACTTCTTTTCTTCAATTCCGCAAATGCATTTTGGAGAAACTATAGAACGAGTAAGCATTACCACATCAAGCGAGTCCTCAACTTTCTCCTCTACCCAAATCCCTGGCTTGGCATTATAGGTTCCTAAATGCTCATCATTTTTTTTTTTTGGCACAGATCACAAAAACATAGCACACAGCAAGAAACAGATGCTTCCACTGAAAGAAGTAACATTGCTTTGACACATTGGCACAAAAAACTCTGAATTAGGTACTCTTAACAGCAATAAACAGTCGGAAGTTTTCGACAGAGGTTTTGGACAGTTTTGGTTTCAAGTTGCATTTCGGTTTCGAGGAACATTTCATTGTTTTGTGTTTTTGTGACTCCGGTCTCAAAATAAAAACATTTACGGGGCAAAATCTGGTCTGGGTATTGCAGCATACTATGTCAAAATTTCCAGCTTATCTCAGTGCTGGAAGCGCATTCTTTTGTGAAAGTCAGCAGAACATGCCTGTTTTTGCAAAAGATTAATTCCCAACGAACGATGATTTGTGCTGTCTGAAATAACAAGACTACCTACTAGTGTTACGAAGGTCACTCTGAAAGTTTTGAGACTCTCAGAAACTGGAAATATATTTGATAGTTTTAGATTACGAATTTTCAAAGCAGTCCCCTCCAACATTTAAGCACTACTGCAATCGGACTTTCTACAAGTCAAAAGCCTTACGCCAGTTGCTTTTGTACAGGGTGTCAAAATAAGGTCTGATGGCAACATAAATCTCCTCTTCTGTTGAAAATTGACGACCTTGAGAATGTTTTTTTTTAGATTTACGAAAAGCCAGAAGTCGCATATAACCGAATCAGATGAATTCGTTGGATGGTCAATGACAGTTCGCATTGTTTGCTGCAAAAATCAGCCATTGCCTTTGCTTTATGCGACGAGGCGTTGTCGTGGTGAAGCAGTGATGCCCTCACTTGAAGAGCAACAAGGATTTCTGGTTGGCATTTTGTGGTGTACCAATTAGCTGTAACTGTTGTTTGTTCTTCCAACTTAATTGCTTTAACCAGATCGGTAGTTCTGAAAAAATATGGAGGACATTACGTTTTTCATTACATGCTGTTTCTTCGATGTCGTCGATGTTGGGTCATTTTCGTGGATCCACACCCGACTTTGCTGGCATGTTGGGACGTCCTAAATTGGGATGTATGTTTCAACGCCAGTGACAATTCTTGAAATGATGCGATGGCCGCCCTCCTTGGCTATTCTCACAGTTTGCTGACTGCTTCGTTCTCGCTCAGCCTATTGGATCTGCGTTAACTTTTGCGACACCCATCGACAAACGTCTTTCTTCCTGTGCAATTCCTGATTGAGGATTTTTGCCACTGCTGCAGATCCAATCCCCAATGATTCCTCAATCATTGCAAACGTGTATTTCGGATCATCCGTTACCGTACGTTTCACTGCAGCAACACTTTCCTCGAAAACAGCTGTTCTGGGACACCCTGTACATCCTTCATCAGAAAGAGAATCACGCCCTCTTCTAAGTTATGCAAACAACTGTAGATGGTTGCTCGAGACGGTCTCTCTCCGCCGAAAGCAAACTCCAGTCTTTCTTTGCACTAATCAACATTTAAACCACACTTAACGTCGCAGTAAGCAATGTCCTAAATTGCTCTGAAGCAAGCTCACAATTTCAAAGCTACGGAATGGAATGAAGAAAATGTTTTTACTATGACAGTACAAAAGACTGATTGCAAATTTTCTGTTCCAAGATCTTGAAAAACATCAAAGTTCGAAACCCCAACAAGACCTGGTTTTTCAGTAAACACACTTCCACACATCTCAAAACTTTCAGAGTGACCTTATTTTATTGCTGAATTTTTACAATCAAACAGAGAACCTCACGTGTTAAATGGTAAAATACGACATGGCCAGAAAATAAATATGCAGTGCTCCTCATAGATAAATTTAATGCAATGGAAGACAAAATACGAATATGCTGCAGCCTATCCCAGATATGCTCTCTCCGAAATATACAAAAGTGGGAATGGATAAGGCTCATCTATCTCCCACCAGAAATGGGAGATCCTGACAAAAACCAACCCCCATTTGTGGTGTACGTGCTTCAATTGGAAATGAAAATGTTCAAATGCCTGTTTTGGGCGATCACCCCCACCCACACACCCACCACCACACCCAAGGATCAAGAAAGTGGGTTTCTCAAGTTGTCCATGAGAATGCATGCACTTATGCTTCCACATTACTGGCAACAGCCAGCTTGTCAAAAAAAAAATGCAAATGCAAATGCAAATGTAGGCCCACCTCATGCGCAGCGGGAAAAAAGTCCTAAGATTCAAATGAGCCAATGATGAAAAAAAGTCAAAGAAGAGACGCAATTTTATAGAAGTGCCTGTTCTGTTCTAGGAATGTGATGGATAGAAATCATATCTATTGAAAGAGGGCAATATAGGCAGGCATAGGTGGCACGTACTACAAGTGTGTTTGCAGTGGTGCCACACCCTCCATTAGGATAAAGGAGCCCAGCTGTCTGTCTGGATCAAAAAACGCTCTCCAATTGCTATCAAGAGCTTATTATTAATGTGGTGATAGTGATGCTCTTGCTTTCATGGTGATTAGTTTTCATATTTAGAAAGGTGCACTTTTCTGCAAAACTCCACTCACGCCAAAAAGGCACAAGGCACCCACTTGATTTGGGAAGATGCTCGATTTTGGAAGATGCTTGGTCATAAGCACAGAGCACAGCCTTTTTTAGACTCTGCTGTGGTTTTGTTTCGCTGCCTGGAGAGGAGGCAGCGGAAATTAGTTTCTGAAGCCAAACTAATTGGTTATTTTGCCTTGGGAGAAGTGGAAAGGGGAAATGCGGTGGAGGGAGTGGAAAAGGCAGGATGGGTTGAGGCAGATCCATTTCCATTATTAGGCAATTACAGATCAAACAAGATCAAAAAACACATATTTTGGAATTATCAGATAGAGCCACAGAAAAGTCCAAGTTCCCTCTTCCCAATTCAAATATTCCGCATTAACAAATAAGAATAAGAATGAAAAACAGTGTAGACCAGTTAAAAACCGTGTCCTTTTATAATGATCACCAGAAATCAATTTGCATCTCGCATATGATGATGATGATTATGATGCCACCCAAACGATGATGCCATTCATGTATAGGAAAACCGTATAGGAACGAGAAGGAAGTGGAGGAGAAACCAAACAAATCGGGGCAAGAAAAAAGGAACAAAGAGGTCAGGCAAACGTTATCTATAAGAAGTGGATGGACCTGGATGGACCCAGAAAATGTTAGGAATGGTGGAGACAGAGACAGAGAGAGGGAGGGGGAGATAGGTGGAGAGGAGGTGAGATCAGTGGGCAGGGTAAGAAACTTATCTCCGAGGTCACAGTATGGCTGTGTGTGTGGTTATTTTTTGACAAGATACGAGTGGCAGGCAGAGGCAGAGGCGAAGGAAATCGTATGCAGCTGACAGTAGTGGCATGTGGTATCTATTGCCAACACCCATAGATATTCACACACTCTCCCATGATGCCATTTCATAGATCAATCAAGTGTGTTTTTCAAAATCTTATTATGATTAGACCCTCCAGCCACCATCTCTTACTTTAGCGATACAGGGTAGTGTGAGGGAGGAGGTTATCAGGGAGGGATGGAGATTATGGAGATTGACTCATTTCTGCTTTCTTGTTTGGTTGTATAAGCTAATGCAAACAAAGTAGATATATAGTAGATATGCCTAGTAGCCTTATGCATATGCATTTTGTGTAAAACACCTACCCATGCAAATAGGAAAAAAAGAAGACTCGCACAAAGACATCACACTGGGACATGCCAGGCCAGGAGAAAAGAGATGACACCAATACAAGAGCAGAGCAATATGATCAATATGAAGATTCGCTCTCTGGAAACTGATTCCGCCACAATCCGGCCAATGAAGCGTGTTGGCAAATTGCTGCTTTTATGGGAGTGCCAAGCTTTATGCTGATTTCCTTGCTACTTCTGGAAAAATTCTTGCCAACTTTCTTACGGTTTCTCAGCCAATTTCACACCTGGAAAAAATCTTGACAACTTTCTTAGGGTTTCTCAACCAATTTCACACAACAAACCACAATAAGTTCAGCATTTAGCAAAAAAAACTGGGCTATTTCTGGTCCGAAACCATTTCTAATGGTTTTTACCAAGTTACTGGACAGGATTAAAAAATACAACTGCCAGCTGACCTGACAGCTCTCGTTACGGATATCTTAGAGGTTTACACAGGATCAGAATTCTTTGCTCCCTGGAGTGGAGTCACGCTCAAGTAATGCACTCTGTTCTGTCATTGGTCAGCTTCACCTACCACCTCAGAGTGACATTTTTTCCTGGGAAGAAGCAGCGATTGGTGCATCAACATCAAAATTTCATTTGGAATTTTGTTGGATTAGGGAAAAGATTGCTGTGCCGTTTGTCAGGCGATTTTCTTATTCCCGACTAAGACTCTGCAAACAGTGGCTTTGCCTTGAAGTACAATCATTGTAAGTTACTGAAGTGATTGGACCAGCTTCTCCAGAACTTCACACTGCCTAAATCCTCCAATTCCATGAAATCAATGCTATTTTTGATCTTGTCAATGCCATGGAGCTACGTGTATACAACTACAATCAAAAAACTGAAAACTCCTAAAGTTTTGCTGACTGACTTGGCTTACCAGTTTTGATATTTTGGAAGTGGTTCAATCATGCCACCCTCGAGCATAACATTGATCAGGTGATTATATTCCTCTTCCGATCCATCGCAAATGTGAAGTCTGTCTGGCTCACAGAGTGAGATGTTATTCTCAACAAACTGACGAACCTGTTAAAAGACCCAACGAAGTATGATACGAATACATATACAAGACACTCATTATGCAATTGTCAGGTGCCTATACTTGTTAGCAAAATACCATGCATCTTATAGTCTTAATAATTGTAGATGAAGGTAAAGATCTGAAAAGGGGCCTCTCATGACTGCAATTTAAAAATGACAATCCTCACACTTTATAAGCCATTATCAACTGACAGGCACTCCAGGGAAAGTGTATCCCCATCCCAAACCAATTCTGAATTAAGCTGGGTGCCACGGGTGCACGGAATAACGTCTAATTTTCGTAACATGTTCCCGACGAAAATCAACTTTTGGACAGATTAGGTTAGGGTAGGTTAGGTTAGGTCAGGATAGGATGGTTTAGGTCTGGTTAGGTTAGGTTAATTTTGGTTAGTGTATCAATTCAGAAGGTGAGTAGAAGAAAACGAGTGAAGTTGCAACTAGAAGTGGAACAACCACTGAAACAACCAACCAACCCCAACCCCAACCAACCTTAGGGCTGAGTCTTGTGACATCAGAATGAATATCTTTCTCTTCAACTGACAAACGAATTGCACCTTTGGCCGAATGGATGAACCTGACAGATGATGATGAGCCCACTGGGCTCAGATGAAAGGCAGCAGAAGCAGACGATATGCCTGCAGTTAATGATCGAGATGAAGTCGGAGCTGGAACTGGTGCTGAAGCAGCAGTGGAGGTTTGCGAAAAATAACAGCTCTGATCATTTTCCACCTCACTGGCCAGTCTTCCTCCACCCGGCTCAGACTCCTGATTGTGATCATATGAATGGTCAGAATGGTGATGACGGCTGCCATAACCACCACCGAGGAGCTGTGAGCTGCTCTGTTGGAGGTGCTGAATAGAGCAAGGAAGAACAGCTGCAACTGCTGAACTGCGGACGGAGCTGCCACCGGTACTGCTGCTGGAAAGGACGCTGGAAAACACACAAGAGAAGAACAAAATGTTTTTTATCCAATGAGAACAAGAAAAACTGGATCAACAACAACGCAATAAGCACCTGTAGGATGGCAACCACGGGAAGCGGCTGGACAGCCTAAATTCGTGGCCGGTTCCGTCCCACTGTTTGATTTTTCAATTTCCTTGAATTGGCACAGATAGGTTATAATGGGTTAGGTTCCGTTAGGAAAGGACAGGGTGGGTAGGGAATCAGTTAGGAACAAGTTAGACCAGGTTAGGTTGGGGTTAAGTTAGTTTGAATCGAATAAACGGTGAATGTGATGACGTATGAATTTAGGCAGTCTAGCCGCTAGTCAACCCCGACCCCTTCGGCCCGGGGGCACCTTGACTCATCCGATGTTTATTTTCACATTCTGAGGGCCTCGAAGTGAGCATCAAACCAGATGCACTTTTCCATTGGCTGCAAAAAATCCTTCACAGTCCATTTGTGTGGCTTGGCTTGCAAGCAGAGAGCAAGCTCTTAGTCAAGCTCAGCGGCTTGCTCTTTTCTATATCATTTAGCCACACTGGGTGGCTCGCTCAAGTCTTCAGCATTTAGTCACACTGGGTGGCTCGCTCACTTCTTCAGCATTTAGCCAAACCGTGTGGCTCCCTCACTTCTTTAGAATTTAGCCACGCTGGGCGGCTCGCACTCTTCTTTAGCATTAAGCAATGCTGCGTGACTCGCCCTCTTCTTTAGCATTTAGCCAAGCTGCATGGCTCACTCCCTTCTTTAACATTTAGCCACGCTGCGTGGCTCGCTCTCTTCGTTGGCATTTAGCTAAGCTGCGTGGCCTGCTCTCTTCGTCGCATTTAGCCACGTTGAGTGGTTCGCTCTCTTCTTTAGCATTTAGCTAAGCTGAGCGGCTCACTCTCTTCTTTAGCATTTGGCCTCGCTGGGTGGTTCGCTCACTTATTTAGCATTTAGCCAAGCTGCATGGCTCGCTATCTTCTTTCGCCAAATCGAGCCACAGCTCGCTCTCTTCTTTCGCATTTAACCAAACTGCGTGGCTCGCTCCCTTCTTCAGCATTTAGCCAAACCACGTGGCTCTCTCTCTCTTCTTCAACATTTCGCCACACTAGCCGCACTGCGTGGCTCGCTCTCTTCTTTTACATTTAACCAAGCGATGTGGCTTGCTCTCTTCTTTAGCATTTAGCCAAACCGCGTTGCTCGCTAGTCGCTGTTTTCTTTTGTATTTAACCAGGCGACGTGGCTCGCTCTCTTTTAGCGTTCAGCCAAGCTGTGTGGCTCGGTCTCTTCTTTTGCCAAACCGTGTTGCTCGCTCTCTTCTTTTGCATTTAGCTAAGCTGGGTGGCTCGCACTATTCTACCTTAACTTATTCTCTCCTCCTTTCCCTGCTGTTGATCAATTCCCCCATTTCAGGACAGGAGGTACAAAAAACAAAAGAAAACAAAATATGAGTAAAGTGGTTGTGTTTGGTGTTTAGTTTTTAGTTTGGACAAAAAACCTGCAAATTAGAAAAAGAAAACAATTCCAGCAGAACCCACCTCCGGAGGGAGAGATTAAGGAAGAGTGGAGAAACGGATTTTGAAAAGACGGACATCTTCGTGCACCGCTCACATTGACACAAGAACAACAATTATCATCATCTGCCTGCTGTAGGTGCTGTGGTAGGTAGGATACCTGCCTATGCCTGACCTATGCACCAACTGCCAATTGGCTCTGCTGGTGAAAATGGAAAACGGCAGATTTTGCAAACGTTGATCGAGTTGGTTGGCGGCTGACTCCAGTTGCGCTTTGAGAACAAACGAAAAGAGTAGGGAAGAGTTGAAGCCAACGCGGTTGAAGCATAAAAAAAGGAAATTCTGTTTAGCTCTCCTGCGATTTTACAAACCCTGCCGCAACTTCCGATGGCACAGAGCGTTTTGTGCAAGATTGCTCGATTGGGGCCCTTCACTCGAAAGAAAAAAATATTTGTTTTTTCTGTCCAAAAGCAATCTGAACCTGACCTAACCCTGTCCCTTGTCGGAAAAATAAATGCTCGCTTGGGGACCCGGCCTGCCATCGGGGCAGGGTTTGTAAATCAGCCGCCCGGACGAATTGGGGTGAGCGAAAATGGATGCCGAACAAAACATGTCAAGAAAGGAGAAATCACATCAGTCCAGCACATGTCAAGAAAGGAGAAATTACGTCAGTCTGCAAAGGGGAGCCAGACCACAGCTATGAGCTGACGCACAACGCGAGTATGGGACAAAGCGAAGCGAACAAGTAACCGAACTTTTAGTTGAGAAAAAGAACTGCGCGTGCGCGTTTGACGACGAAAATCTTCTCAAAAGGCTCGCTTGGCCCAGGCAGAGGCACATGACACCAACGACTGCTTTGAAATTATTGATTTCCCTTGATGCTGTTTATGAAAACCAAACGAATTGAGAGGAATGACGCGAATGTGCCTGTTCTCCAAGTCCCATTTCACCATGCTCCTCTCCCATAAGTGCCAATTGGCAACACCAAGCTGCACAAGCCCACCAAGCCAAACGAACGACGGGGAAAGAAAGCGGATGTTTTGAGAAATTAGCCAATCAGCGCAACAGACAGCGTGCGAGCCCACTTGAAAATAATGCCTGGAGCTGAGGCTGCGAACGTCAGACAAAAAAAAGATAAAAGATGCAACACACACGTGCTAAAAAGCGTGATGAAAAGCAAATGATTACAAGTCAAGGGCAAGGCCATCCGCATCCATCAGTGATAAACAACCAACAAACACTGAACCACTTTCACGGCGCGTGTCGTGCTCTGTCGTATGTGAATGGGCATGTGCGCCGCCGCAACATCAGTATGGCAACTGGCCATCCAAACAAAATGGCAAAAACATCCAGAAAATTTCCAAACCATCAGACCAGCCATTTTTTGAAATGAAAACTCCAACAATATTCGTGAAACAAGATTCATTGCTAATAACACCCACCGATTCGTTTTCATTTCAATTTTAACGAATTTCACTGGAAAAGTTCCAATCTTTTTTGAACTGGTTAAAAAATGGAATAAAAAACCGACATCTGTCGACTCGACAAGTCACTTGCGGACAGAAGTCGGTCCAAAAACGAAAAAAGGGTGTTTGAGGACCTCACCTTTCTTTCAACGTGATTTCTTGGTTCATTTTTACAATGCCACGAAAGCAAAGGCAAATCGATAATAATTTTGTTGTTGATAGGAAAAAGAAAAAAAGAAATTCCAATGTCCGAACTCGACGCCAGCGCAAAACACTCCGCAGGTGTGCGAACAGCCAAAAAAGCTAATTGACAAGCAAAGGAGGCATACATAATTATTTTTTCACTTCAGATCCGAGTGCAGACGCATATTTTTTTCTAATCCACTTCCGCGGACCAGGAGCACGCAACAGCCAATCACGTCGTATGAAATTGTGACGTCTTCAATTTTGGGATTTTTGCATTGACACCGCTTTTTGCCATTTGGCACGTTTGCCACCGCTTCGCAACTCTTTCTAGGGTCGCAATCGGGTTAGGTAAGGTTAGGTAAGGTCAGGTTAGGTTTGGTTAAGTTAGGTTTTGAAAATTGGATGTTGAAATTGGCTGGAATTCCCAACAACCAATCAGAGACGCGCATGCGGAAGTGGATTGGAAAAAAAAATATGCAGTGCAGACAGTCGGTCTGTTTGTTGGTCCATGCGGTGGCAAAGCAAAAGCAATGCGGTGCATGCGACTTCAACGATCGAAACGCAAAGAAAAAGAAAGCCTTGTGCAAACGAGCCAGTTTGCGCCGTGCGGCGCGTGTCCCATGCTGTTTTGCCCTTGATTTTTCTCAAAGCAGCTCCCAAAGGGCTGCCCAAACGAACCGAAAATTTTCGCTCCGTCGATCCAATTTTCCTGTCCAATCAGTCACCAATCAGCACCTCACGTTTTCTCCATGCAAGAAAACGGCGGCTTCTGCCAGCCTGCTCCGTTTGTCGCATCAAAAACGCAAAACGGGCGAAGAGAATTCAATTGAATTGAATCTGTATTTTTGTCTTCAAATTGAGTCATCTGCGAATACTTCGAATCTGCAAGCATGTCATTTGAAGGAACTGCTAATTTTATTATTTTTTTATTATTATTTTTATTATTATTCACAATACTGACACGAGATTTCTGGTGACAGACAAAAAACAATCATTCAGTTAAACTGTCCGTCATATGAAAACAAACGCATAAAAAAACGGATCAACACGAATCATCAGAAGTGGTGTGGCGCCAGGAGATGTCGCGATCGGGAAATAAGTTGTGAAGTTGCGGGGAGAGCATTCCAGTCCCGAATAGTCTTTGGGAAAAATGAATTAAAAATAACATTTGTTTTAAAAATTGGGGTGGAAACAACAAGTCCGTTGTCTGTCCTGCGTTGTGTGGGTTTTAAAAATAACAATTTGGTATTTCAAAATTTAGGTTGTGTGTAATAATGTCTTTGAATGAACTCAATCTGTGCGATCTCCTTGTGGTAGCTAACGGTTCGAGATTAAAATCAATCAAGAGCGCGCCAACACTAACATCACGGGAAAAACGGCCTGTTATCATGCGTGCAGCCCCCCTTTGAACCATTTGAAGTTTAGAGATGAGTTCCTGACTTGAGGGATCCCAAGCTGCGGCTGCATATTCAATAATCGGCAGGACTAATGACCTGTACCTATGCCTTGAGCTTAGCATCCTTGGATGAGTAGCGCATGTTCCTTCCAATGAATGAAAGAGTGCGATTTGCTTTTTTGCGAGTAGAATCAATGTGTTCCTTCCAGGCAAGGTCATGGGAAATTAACACGCCCAGGTATTTGAAGACCTTGACATTCTCAACGGGTTGACCCTCGATCGTATAAGTAACATCGAACCGGGAATTCATTGAACGGTTGTAAAATGCCCTAACTTTAGTTTTAGTTGGGTTTATACGCATTCCCCAGGCGTCACACCACCTTGAAACCTGGCTGAGGTCAGCTTGGAGAAGCAAGCTATCATCGGCGGACATCACAATTCTGTAAATGACTACGTCGTCTGCAAATAACCGAATACTTGAGGTTAGTTCTCAGCAATGTTTTTAAGTGTATCAAAAACAGTAGTGGTCCTAAGACACTACCCTGTGGGACTCCGGAAGTGACAGGAGATTCGTGAGAAGTTGAAGTGTGAATTTCGCAGTAGATCTCTGATTTTTATTTGTATTTTCATTTTTTGTCCATTTTTGTTTGATAACTAGTTATAAATAAATTATAAAACATACATTCGGGACAACAGCATAATGTCTTTGTGGTTCTCATAAAAGAGATTCTGACCTCGATGCAAAATTGGAGATTTTTCGGGGATGTTTTGAAAATTTAGGTCTGTTACAGCGGAGAGATCATGACGGGGGTAACGCTAACTCCGAGCTGCGAGGTAAATTTTTTCCATTGGAGCAGATGGCAAAAATTTATCTCGCAGCTCGGAGTTAGCGTTACCCCCGTGATGATCTCTCCGACGTTAGACTTCTTCTGCGATCGCCTTCACATGATCCCTCCTTTCAACTGCTGAAAAAGCTGCAGCTGGATTTCAATGCGAAGACTCCTGGAAAGGGTGTGGGGGACAGAATCCCTCTCCTCAACTGCTCAATATGCTGCAGTTGGATTCCAGTGGAAAGACTCCAAGAAAGAAAGAGGGGTAAAGAATCAGTCTCCTAAAAAAGTGCTGAAAAGTTGCAGCTCATGCCAATAATGGCAAGACTCCTGGAAAGGGTAGATAAAGGTATGGGGGCAGAATCCCTGTCATCAATTGCTGAAAGTGTTGGAATGCTCTGTCCCGCAACAGTTGCAGCTTTTTGATAAATTCAGTTTCTTCGAACGGCATTTCCTGTGGACGGTGAAATGAGTGCATTTCTTGATTTTCCACGAAATCGCGAGTGTCACGCGTCTCGAATCATAATCAGCAAAATTTGGCAGGGCTCCCAAATTGCGTCCGTCTCTCTGCGGCGTTGGTTCTTTTCCCATGTCTATGCCATGTCTGTGAAAATGGAGAATTCCGTTGGCAACAGGTTTTCTTTTCTAATGCACCCGCCACCAGCCTCTTGCGACGGTTTTAGGTTTTGGTCATTGTCCAATAAAAAGAAAACAAAACAAAACAAATTCGATCTTTGAAAACAAACAAGCATGTCTTTCCGTTTCCGAAGCGAAAGATCATCGTTTTGCTCTTTTTCGTCAGGTTTTTGTTGAATGAGAAGAGGTGGGGTGCATGCAGACGAAAATTAAACCTGATCAGGCGATTTCATCCATCACTTCTCCTCGTCTGGTCGCGAAGCCCACATTTGCGCGAGCTCATGATCTGCCGAACCCAAAATGCAGACCGAAAAAACCCAATGGGCCGAATTCTCAAAACGACGATTGAAATTTTGACCGTGGATTGTTTAAATTTGTTCTCACACAGGGGCCTCGGAACGACGGAGCAAACATTTGCGTTGGCTGTGAAGCCTTCCGCAAGCGCAACGGGCCTGGGGCAAGCCCAGCAAGGTTCCAAGGGGCGGCCGGAGGCCCTATGGCAGGGGATCAGAAGGGCGGAAACCCTCAGAGGCTGAAGTTTTTTTTTAATTTAAGCATTTTTGGTCTCAAAATTGACATTCTTTGACTTTTTATGGCATTAAGATTCACGTGCAGCCGTAGGTTTGAAAATTCGGGTTATGTCGTTTATAAGGGGGGACACAATTGCACGCTCGCAGGGAAACATTTTCGGAAAAAAGCTGTGCTTTGAGCAATGCAATAGTGCCCCCCCCTTTGGCTCCTGCAAACAGTACAGGGTGTGATTTTTCTGTCGTGCAATTGTGTACTCCTCAAACGGTTAACTAATGCATTTTCATTGTTACCTGCATTATTTTTTATATTTCTGCACCGAAATTGCGCGCTGAGCAAATCATGGGGTTTAGTCGCTTTAAAATCGCGCAGGGAGATCAGGTCATGTTAGGTTAGATGATCAGGTCGAGGTTTTTTAGTAAATGTTCATTTCTCACCACATGCAGAGAACATAACCTGACCAAACCTAACCATGTTACCCTAACCTAACGACCGAACCGAACCTAACTTAACCTATCGCAAAGCGCCTATAACCTATCCCAACCGACCACCCCCGTAAAAATGACTAAACCCAAAAATTCCAACGAACAGCGAATGTGGCTTGACGTGGTTGTGAAGCATTTCTTCAAGAGACCCATTGATGTGAAACTGGATGAACAACATCCCGAGTGTTTGTCGCAATTGTTCCAGAACTTCCGAGGACAAATTGTTTCGCAGAATGGTTGTGTGAAAACACTTTTACGGAATGACGGTGTTCAAAAACTATTTAATGAATTATCAGATTCTAAATTCCCGAACAATAATTGTTTCCCGCAAGGATTCTTTTAATTATTGTGAGAGTTCCTGCTGAAGGTCAATGAAATAAGAGATTTCTTGGGGACACCTGCGAGTAAGATGATCTGAAATCGATTTTCCGGTTATGGGCGTGAATAAAATCAATGTTTTGTTGTAGGGTCAGGCAAGTTGTCACGCTCTGATGCACTTTCCAACAAGACCAATTTTCCACATTGCAACGCAATGTTCTCCGTCCAGAGTGGCAAAAGTGAGCAAGCATGGCATGCGTTGAGAGCAACGACATTGAGAATATTGTGAGAATTCAGAGTTGGATGGGGCACAGCAGCCCTCCGCATCGGGTTATGCACCGCTTTGGGACCACCAAGGTGTGTAAAATAACAAGTGAGCGAACTACGCTTCACTTAAAATGGAGTCAAATGGGAGCAGAAATGAGACCAAAATCTGTATTGCTGGATTGCGGCGTATCAAGGCGGAGTGCGCTTCGAAAGACATCCGAGTGAATGGCGGACCGCGGTACGATGCCCACAGAAAGTTAAATTTCTCCTGAACAAAGCGACGATTTTTGATGCGGTTCACTCTGGTGCAAAGCTGAAAAATGAGCGCTTCCACACATGTATAATGATCCCAACCTTTCGTCGGGTAAAACTGTTAAACCATTTGAGTAACAAAAGTGCTCAAATTTCGGTTTCTGAAATTCCGGGTTCCTGCCAGGTATTTTCAAAGATTGTGCAATTTTTTCCGTTACAACATGGTTACGACCTGCGGAAGAGTTGTAGAGGAAGCCTTCTAGTTTCCAAAAATACCAAAATCATTGAATTTGAACACCATTCGGCAATTTTATGACCAGAGACAACACGACACGGCAGCATCGTTTTGATTGATTGATTGATTGATTGATTGATTGATTGATTGATTGATTGATTGATTGATTGATTGATTGATTGATTGATTGATTGATTGATTGATTGATTGATTGATTGATTGATTGATTGATTGATTGATTGATTGAATGATTAAATTTTCGGAGTTTCCTCCTTTCAATATGTACAGACACCTGTTCTGCGTTACAATAAGCCACAGAACAGCAAAAGTTACTTATGGAGAACAACATCAATGCAGATGAAAACAAATGGACAATCAGAAAGCAAAATAATATGAATATTAAATTTTAGCAGGTGATTCATATGTCTCATCGATCCAGAACAAAACTATAGCCCAACATGCCATCACCATGCCACCCAAGGGCACCTAAGGAATGTCGAGTAGAGTCTGTAAAAATTTATCTCGAAGTCGCTCCTGTAGTATAGGGATACTCAATGGCTGGTCGAACACTCTCGCAGGCAGAGCGTTCCACTCCAAGATAGTTCTTCCCAAGAATGAATACAAGCCGATGTCTCTTTTAAAAGTCTGAGATCGAAGTTTGTAATTGTGGTCCCTGTGAGAGTAGAAGGTTGGCAGGCCTAAGGATCCGAGAAAACCGCCCCAACCCCCAACGTTCCCAAGGATCAGGAACAGGCATGTTAGTCGTGCCACACGCCTTCTCGATTGTAGTGATTCCCAGCCAAGTGAGACAAACATGTTAGTGACACTACTTCGGCGCCTGTAATCTCCAACCACGAAGCGAGCTGCCCTACGCTGAACTTTTTCGAGAGCCGCAATCTGGCATTCACGCCATGGGTCCCATGCTGGGACGGCGTATTCCAAAATTGGGCGTACTAGACTGAAATATGCTAGCTCTCTTGTCCTGGGGGGGCACTTTCTGTCATTCCGTTTTACAAAATATAGCGCCCTATTTGCCTTGCAAGTAAGCATGCTTATATGGTTGGACCAGTCAAGCTTATTTGTAAATTTAACACCCAGATACGTAAGCTCGGCTCGTGGGAGAGTGCACTCTTGAATAAGATCCAAGTCCCCTTGCAGCACCTCACAGTCACCCAGGCACGCACTTCTGTATATGTGATGCAATCGTCGGCAAATAGGCGTAAGCGCGAATGAATGCCTTGCACGATATCATCAATGTAGATGATGAAAAGTAAGGGTCCTAAAATGCTACCCTGGGGGACACCTGATGTGAATGGAAGAGGACTTGACAGGTGCTCTCCTATCCTGACACACTGGGAACGAGCAGAGAGATAACCCATAACCCAGTTAATAGTTGATTTGTCTGCCCCTATAAGCTCCAACTTTCTAACCAAGAGTCTGTGGTTAATCACATCAAAGGCTTTCGAGAAATCAATAGCGATGGCATCGACCTGTAAGCTCCGATCAAGTGACACTGCTAGATCCTGCGTGAACCCAGTGAGCTGAGTAGCACATGAGAAACCTGGTCGAAAACCGTGCTGAGCGTCAGAGACCAGAGAGTAAGTTTCCAGGAATCCTCTGATGTGTTTAGCCATGATGAACTCAAGGATTTTAGAACAGCCTTTTAGGCTGTTCTAAGCTGCTCAAGGATTTTAGTTTTGTCTTTGAGCGGGGAAGAGGCCGCGGCTCCCTTGAAATCCCTGGGCGTCGCGGCCTCTTCCCCGCTCAAAAACGAAACGATGCTGCAATGTCGCGCTGTCTCTGTTCCAAAATTGCCAAATGGTGCTCAAATTCAACGATTTCGGTATTTTTGGAAACTAGAAGGCTTCCTCTACAACTCTTCCGCAGGTCTTAACCATGTTGTAACGGGAAAAATTGCACAATCTTTGAAAATACCTGGCAGGAACCCGGAATTTTACAACACCGAAATTTGAGCACATTTCGCCTTGGACAAATTCAGGGGAGCTAAGTGAAAACAGAGAAATGAAAATTATCAAATGGTTTGATCGAGTATTACCTGACGAAAGGTTGGGATCATTATACATGTGAGGAAGCGCTTATTTTTCAGCTTTGCACCAAAGTGAACCGCATCAAAAACCGTCGTTTTGTTCAGGAGAAATTTAACTTTCTGTGGGCACCGCACCGCGCTCCGCCATTCACTCGATCGGCATGTCTTTCGTAGCGCACTCCGCCTGTAAACGCCGCAACACCGCAATGCACTTTTTGTGCCTCGAAAATCCCGGACTTCGTTCACTTGTTCTTTTACACACCTTGGGACCACCTTCAGAACCATGAACCATTCTGATTCAGAATGGATAATCTTGCTGGCTACATTCACGCCGAAAAATGAAGATGCTGAAAATGCTGCGTTTGTCTCATCTTTTCCTTGTTCTGCAGCTTTGCTTTCTTTGCCCAGATTGTGACTTCCTTTCCTTGAATGAACGCCAAGGTGAATCGTAATTTATGACAGAATGCAAAAATATTCCTGTCGAAATCTAAGGAAAAAATTCCAAAAATTTTGGGGAAATAGGTATATCACACTGGAGCGATCGATTAATTGTCGAGTTGTCCCCGCTTCCCCATCCGGCTCCGGAGCCCCTTGTGAAATCGCAGAGCAGCGATTTGATCTTTTTCTTTGATCAGCGATCGATTATTGTCATCATTGGGGTTCGATTTTTGAATGACGATTTATTTCAGCTTCGTTTAGAATAATTCATTCGGCTCATTGTTTGCTTTCATGTCGACCGGTGCATGCTTGAGCGACAGGCCAGGGTCTAACAATTCGATTGTTCAATTGCAGGGAAACAATTCGAGAGAGAGAGAGAAAAGCAAGATGACCAGCAGGACTTGTGTCAATTTGGCGATTGTGATGACGAAATCGCAAAAGGTACAAAAAAAGTCCAACCAACGAACGAACGGTCTTTAGTTTTATGCAAGCAAGAGAACACTTACCCGCTGGAACTAGAACTCCGAATAACACCTTTCAATTCTTTATCTTTGTCAGGCATTTTGACAAAAGTAGGTAGTAGTTGTTGAGATTAGAATTCTTCAAAAGTGGCCAGTTTCCTTCAGGTTGGCCTAAGATATTAACGAGTAGCAGCACAGTCTTGATTGATGAGTAGCTTTGTGTTACCAATGCCTGCAAATAGGCCTACCATAATAGACAGAAGAAATCGAGCAGAAGAATTAACACCGACATGCAGACACTGCCAAATTCGTTTAATATAGCCTGTAATGCGTTGCAGCACGTCAAGTAAATGATTTGGTTTGGCCGGGTACCTAACAACAATTGAAACAGAAAACAGAAACAGGAGCGATGGGGAAGAGAAAGGGAACGAGGAAAGAGACACCAAAGAAAGAAGGCACCAAAATTATTGTACAATGCGAGTCAACAACACACTGCAAATGCCAAACAGAATTTTCACAACACCACCCGCGCGCGTGTCCGCTCGCTGCGGGATGCACGTGTCGCAAACAAGAGACAAGAAATCGCTGGGATGCACGTGTCGCAAACAAGACAAGAAAATCCTGCTGAAAACGATCGAAAATTCATTGTTTGGAAAATGCCAACACGTGGAGCTCCGCGCTGCTGCCTCCTCCGCCGAATCGCAACTGCAGTGAAAATGAAATGCTGCAATGCCCATGCGTCTTTTGGGGGCCTTTCGGGGACTTTCTGATGGGGCTGATTCAGATATCGGTTACACAGTTCGGCTGTGTAACCGTGCGGCAAGGTTTTCCCGAAAAATTCAAAAATGAATCACTCGGCGATAAAAAGAAAAAATCTTCGACGCCCCGATTTTGCTGCATGAGCCCCCAAAAATCCAAATCCACATGCCCCTTAACTGTGTGTATGACAGATCCAAAATATTGAAGCAGTAATTGCAACCGAAACGTTAATTCCTGTGTTTTTGCTCGTGATATTGATTCATCAAATATTGGCGAATGTGTTCTGGGCTTCAAAGAAGTCAGAAATGATCGGTCAATGTCGCATCTTCTTGCCAAAGTCACATCACATCGCTGCGCCATTTTGGATAGATACAAGTTGAGGATATCTCTGCACGAAAACCGAACTCGTCCAACCATCAGGTTTCACAATAAGTCGTTTCGCAGTTTTGGACATTTGCTTGGAATGCTTAACTCTGCAAATGCTGATATTGCAAGTTCCTCTATTGTGCGATTTTGCATTTCAAAATCAAAAATAATCCGAAAAAAAAACAGTAAATAACATCATGGCCTACCTGTTCGGTATATTTCATAATGTTTCCTTAAATTAAAATATTTTGGTTCAGTCAGCAAATCAAAACTGCAGCAGGATATTGGCCTCATCTCGATTTCTGACATTCTTTTTTGTTCTTCGTCCGCAGACGCGCCACGGATCGAATTTGCAGCATTTTCTTGCCGAGACAAATTTGCTGCGCCAAGTATGCATGCGAGAATGAAAACGTGATCATATTCGAAAATGCACCGATAATGAATCGGTTTCGGTTTATTCATATTCGAAAATATATTCTTCTTCGGTGGTATGATATAACTTGTGGAGGACTGATCCATGCATTTCGGATGGCTCGTGTAAAATTTTCTGTGAAAAATAATTTTCTCTCGCGAAATTGATGTTGCCTTTTTGAGCAAGGAGTCATTTGCATTTCCTATTGCCAGCAGCATCGAGAGACAGAAATCACCGATAGATCAGCGCGCAAAGCAAAATAAATAAAGGAAAGATATCTGAACCGAAATCAAAACACAAAACGTGGCAGGATCGGATCATTGAATTGGATGCGAGCAACAGCAAAGAGCATGGAAAAGAAACTGACAATCTTCTCGCGAGACGCCTTCGCAAGCGAGCCCTTGGTGTTGATGTGTGACAGGTGCATGGCATGGCATAGCATTGGCAGATGAATTAAGGAGAAGAGAAGAGAAAAGAAGAAGACGAGACAATGAGCAAAAGAAAGGGACACCTACATGTGCAGGTGCAAGTGCACGTGTAAATTGCTATGCGCAAGCAAAGGACATGGTCGGGACATCGTTTTATACGTCATTGTTGGTAAATGAATAATGAATGGCCTTGGCCACAAAGGTAAAAATAATATCATCTGCTGATATTTGATCTGTCAAGGACCATGAATGCACACAAGGTCAAAAATCACAAACAAAAGTGAAAAGAACATCCTCGCCTTCTTTTCAGCTGGAAGTTAGATTTTGTGGCATGCAAAAACCCTCGTCAAAAGAATGAAATTCAGTCGGTCAAGCTGATGACCAGCCCACAGGCCACACCCACACCCTCTCAAATTCACACGCACGGCGGTGTTGAACGCTCATCGCAAGTGCGGAATGGTGAATCTCAGCTACGGTGAATCGCAATTTACACAGCATGCAACTGTTCAAAATCTGGTTTTTGAATGCATGAAATGAGTTCATTTTGAGGACTGACTTTCAGGCCTGTCTTTGCAGGTCCAATTTGTCACCTTCGGGTCTCTCAAGGAGAACATAAAATCAGAGCCGTATAGCGAATAGCGGTTGAGGGGTAAGCTCCACCGACCAGATGAACCATCATGCATGAAATAGGAATTTTCACAAGTCTATACATATATCGCTCCATGAATACATCTGCGTAGAGTCCGACATCACAAACTGCTGCTAATAAAACACATTCAATGAATGTGTTTTCAACAATCCACTGTCGCAGTAAATAGAAATTCCATTGATTTGGAATTAAATTGAATAGGTTTTCAGGGAGTCAAGAAACCGAACAATCGAGGACAATGCAGCCAGAACAATCCCGAAACGGTAGTCCACTGCAAAAGCACGTGTGCTGAGATGACTTCTGTGTTGAATTTTCCAACACGAAAAACGAACGAAAGATAAGTCCGCCCCGACCATTTTCGCGCGCATCTTGTCGCGAGCTATCCTCTGGACCAGCAAAGGACGCGACAATCGTATGAGACAGGAATCAACGCGACACATGGCGAAGTTGTCGTGGGCGACGACGCGGCAACGCGACAAAAGCGCGAATGTGTGGACAGGACTTGACGCTGCCTGGAGGCATGAAACGAAAACGAACATGACTTTGGAATCCATGCAACTTTTCCAAGTTCGCAGACGTCCGGCGGTCTGGGCCTGCGGACATCACCATCACCAAACAGTTCGCGATTGCCGTTTGGTCCATTCGACGATGATGCATTGGTTATTTATACGTGAAGAAGAGAGGACAGGATAGACTGATTCATATCATCAGGGTCCGGGAGGTCGGGGGTCCTTGCAACAACAAAGAAATGATTTCAAAACGGTGACCCATTCGTCGAACCACAACTCCCAAACTCCCAGGCATCAGGCGGGAAAGCCTGGCCTGGTGGTGGAAAGCCTGGTGCAACAACGGAAGGCGATCTACTCGTGTGGAGGGAAGGGGACGGGAGAGAACAGCCGAAGACCAATGAGAGCAGGAATTCCGAATAAGTGCCGACTTGTGATTGGTCCACACAGTATTCGAAAAAAGGGCAAGTCAACAAGTGGCATGGCAGGGATGGGATGGGTTGGGGAAAGCGTGTGAGTTTGTGTCACAAGAGGAAAAAGACGGAATGACGATGCAGCCAAGCAAATTGTGATGCGCACCTGCCCACCCACCCACCCCCGATGAGGGTGAGGGAGGGAGGGATGGAGAAAAGAGGGCAAAGAAATCACTGGAAGATATTGCAGCAGGCTGAAATTGGCACCGAATTTATCATCAAAAAACGAAATCCAGTTGGAAACAGGAATAAGTTAGGTTATCAATCCATCATCTATCTGTCATGTCACGTCTTATCCTTATCCGCGCAGCAGAAAGAGAACCAATATTAAAAAGTGGCTGATGGGATGGTAGGTAATCGTATTGTCAAAATAGACGAAATCCCAAAAGTCCACTCACTCGAAAGTTTCAACCAGTTCAAGCCGAAAACCAAAAAGAAAACGTTATAATGTGGCTTGTTGAGATCAAAGTCAAAAGTGTGTATTCTGCTGTGCAGTTGAGTTTATTTGAGTTGACACAACGGCAGTTTAGCAAACACGCCAGCAACGTGTGCAAAGCAGAACATCCCACCATCTTTCAAGTAGTGTCCAACCACAGACAATTTTTCATGCAGTGCAAAAGTGCAAAACAAATGCACAACTGTTTGGCATGCAGGGCGCCCAGCCCAGGCAGATATTTATTCTCCGATCGTTTGGATTTCCTTTTCCACTCCTATCACTTCTGTAAAGTTATTTAGCCAACCGCCAATTCAGCATATCCTTCAACGGTGTCAAATCCAGACTGTCCAACATAAAATCTGGCGTTCCCCAAGGTAGTGTTTTAGGTCCCCTTCTTTTTATACTTTATATAAATGACCTGCCTGGCGCCGTAAGTAGTAGGATCAGAATGTTTGCCGACGACGTCGTCTTATACTCCCCAATAAATCTACGTGAGGATATAGTGAAGCTCCATGCAGACCTCGTTGCATGGAGTAAGTTGTGGGGAATGGTCCCTAATCCTGGAAAATGCAACTGGATCGAGTTTCACCGTAGGTCTTCTGCCAATAATCCAGATCCCAATTCAAGTGCGGCATACTTGCTATCTGGACAGTCTGTTCCCCAATCTGCCATTGTTGAATACCTCGGTGTTCACACCTCGGTGTTCACACAGACGGTAAACTTTCCTGGAGTCACCATATCGATACCATCGTTTCAAAGTCCAAAAAATCCCTGGGTTATATTTATAGGAATCTTCGCCATGCATCTACGAAAGCCAAGCTTTTTGCATACAAAACTTTTGTCCTACCCCAATTAGAATATGCCTGCGAAGTATGGGACCCTTTTTTAGTCTGTCATATTTCTTCCTTGGAGCGTGTCCAAAGGCTGGCTGCGCGAATGATTACTGCAGATTTTAGACGCGAAACTAGTGTCTCAAATTTGTTTTCCACCCTTGGTCTGGAGGCCTTATCTGAGCGACGGAGATCCAGACGTCTGGCCCTTTTCTCTGACATTCTGACAGGGCGATCCACACTTCCCCTTCCACTTTCATTCTCACGCATCGACACTGCACGTCGAACTCATTTTAACACCCATGTACGAGCTCCTCTTATACGGTTCAACCCATATTTTAATAGCTTCTTTCCCAGAACCGCGAGGGACTGGAATTCTCTTGACCACCAATATGTAGGTACCATAAATTTCCAAAACTCTACCCAAATGTGAACACCGTGGCCATTTTCACTCATTGGTGCTTCCGTCTTTTTTTCTGGCCCTTGTGGTTGAGTGTTCTTATCTTAATTTCGCTGTCTTTTTGCTTAAGCAAATTTTTTTTTCTTTTGGTTTTTCATTGTTTGTCACATTTTACTGTTTGACGTGTCGTAACTTGACTAGATGACAATAATAATAATAATAACTAGCCGGCTGCGCCGGCAATTGCCGGCGAGGGCGATGCGTTTTACGCCTTGCACAAATAAAAGGGAGCAAAGTGAAAGCAGAGAAATGAAAAATATTGTTGAACAACAATGGGTTTTAAATGGAAAAGTGTAGGAGTAGAAATTAAAGTTTCTAACACTTAGCTCCCTTTAATTTGTCCACGGCGATAAATTAATATGCCTGTTTCACGCAATTAAACCGAGAAACCACAGAGTGGATGGTGATGGTAGAATAACCGTCGAATTTTTTTTCTTTCCTCAGTTTTCTGTTCAAGTTGTTCAGTGCATAATCGTGACGTAAAGGTGTAACCGAATTAATGGTGGCATACCTGCATTCAAAATTTTGATTGATTAACTTTTTGAAAAACTTGAAGTATGCAGAAATAAAAGATCCCATGTCGATCCAGTCAAAGTTGAGCTCTGACCGCGGTTGACCTCAGATTTCATTATCAATCAATCAATCAATCAATCAAAGGATTTCAAGATTTCAATATGCCTGCGTTCGGATTGTTATGGACGCGTGAAAGAGTCAGGGCACTCCAACCGTATTCGTATGTCTCTGCTGTATCTGCTCCAATCCGGTTTCGTGTATTGATTGGGTGAATTCCTTGCAAGCAATGCTCTTCATTTCCTGGGGCTTGGTTGTTCTTGATTTTTCGTGCGAATCGGGATGCGAACAGGCAAGGG
>JASGXE010017656.1:0-69789 GCA_030068105.1 Sinentomon sp. SZTP_YWyxl
AAAAATCTTGCTGCACATTCAGCTCTTCGTAAGGTCTATCCAGCACAATAGGCGTCTGACCTAGCCCACTCAGTCGGTCTGGTAACTTCACATTCTCAGCTTAACTTTGGTGCCTCTATCCAGCACAATAGGCGTCTGACCTGGCACATTCAGTCGATCTGCTAACTTCACGTTGTGTACGGTCAGCTTAACTTTGAGGCCCGATATCTCATCATAGGGGGGAGCTCAATCGAAAATTCTTGCTAGCATCATTCAGTTCATTCGAAGGTCTATCCAGCACATTCGTACTCTGACCCAGCACATTCAGTCGGTCTGCTGGTGTGAAGTTAGCAGCCTGACCTTTGGAGGTCAATAACTCGGCTCCGGGGGGCAGCTTAATCGAAAATTCTTACCAGCACATTCAGCTCGTTCGAAGGTCTATCCTGCACATTCGGACTCTGACTATAGCACATTCAGTCGGTCTGGCAACTTCACACACGCGAATCCGCATAACACACACACGCGAATCCGCAAATTGTTCTTCCTTCAGAGCTCCCGAGAGCTTCAGAGTCAAACAAAGGGCTTCAGCCGACAATCGATGGGCCAAATGCCCCCAAGTGCATGATGGCCGACCCAAGTGCAGATGCAGCTGCACCATTGGCCCTGATATTTACCTGGTTGTCGCCGAAGTAAAACTAAAGGGATCTCTGTGGTTCAGGGATCTCTGGTTCAAGGATCTTGGACAGGACAGCAAAAATGGAGAAAGGGCCACAAAGCCCTCACCCACCGATTTTCTATTTGATGCTATCAGTTACCAGCTCCTGGAAAAATTAGCCTAAATGTGGTCTTTCTGTCGACGCCAAAGGCTCGGGCTAATTCCCTATAATTCGATGTCATTCAGCGTTTTTTCAAAGGGATCCACATCATTGGCCGCTTCTTTGCCAAAATGCAACAATTGGATTTTTGCTAGTTTTTCGCGCGTTTTTGGCGGCCCGACACAAAATGAAAACTCTGCGGAATGAAAATGAACATTTTTGGGATCGTGTAATGACCATCATCTGCTGATGTGTAAACGCCAATGTGAAGTCGAATCTGGGAACGGATTGGATTGTGCATGTGCTTACGCAATTTTATTGGAAAAATTGAGGGGTCTCTCTTCTGGCCGGACTTGGCCATCACTCCTTCGGAAAACAGCCGATCCATCAGATGAACGGACTGAAAGTTGAAGTGGCTTGGCCCTGTGGGCCTTTCCGGAACTGAATTTCAGACAAAACAATGCTGGGAGAATGGGCAGAACCCAGAAGCATGTGAATTGAAAAAAATAAATAACAAAAAACACAATGTGCAAATTGTTGAACCAATGCAAAAACTGAACGGACAAAACAAACGGCGGCATGAAAAAATCCAACTTACCATGTCTGGTGTGACAATCGCTCGAGCTTGATGGCATCTCTGAGGATCTTCTCGGCGAGTCGATTCCTGCCGAGGCAATGGAGAACAAAGCCCTGAAAAGGTGAAAAAATATAATAACGTCGCATATCGCACCGTAATTCTCCAGGACACAGTGGTTCCTTCCTTTCTAACGGCTGGAAACCACTGGTCGTTTCGTGTCAGAAGGAAAAAATGATCGGTTGTCGATGTCAAGACTATGAAGACAGCCGACAATTTTCTTGAAGCAAACACTTGCGCATTTCCGATCAGAAAACATAGCATGTCATTCATCTATTTTTGTGCCACAAATACAACCATCGATATATTAATTTGTGCCGCGTCCGGAAAGTTGATCGCAGACCATCAGAAAAGTGGGAATTCCAGCTTTCCGGATGCGGCAGAAATTGACATTTTTGCAGCACAAATCCTGCACAAAATTGACCTGACTTTGCGATTAATTTCTAGAAAAATGGTCAGCTGTCTTGACACACGTCTTTCTGACATTTGCCACCGGCACATGCTCCGGGTCCCTCAGAGGAGGTTCTTTGGTCCCCTCATCTCATCACAAGAAACCCACCCGGGAAGCCTATTTAAGAAATGCATACCGTTTTGGGCACTTTTCCATCTAACCACGTGTTAAAGTTCTGACTCCCCAAAAAAAAAAAACGTTTGAAACATGGAAGAAAGATCAAGTTTGGTCGGGTTAGGTCAGGTTATGGCAGGTTATGTAGGCCAGATAGGTAAGGTTTGTTTAGATTAGCTTTATTTTTCACTTTTTCCTCACGCGCAGAATCGGGATATGCCCAAATCAGTAGGCATTTCTTAAACACGCACACTATCCGGGAACAGAGCAACCACCGCTCTGCCTCCCGACTGCCAGGCCAGCCTAGTCGGGGCTCGGACCTTAAAAGTGCTCATTGTGCACACGACACGGATTGATAGGTTTCGCTCTTGTTTCCTTGGGGCTGTCGTCAAGCAACGTTGGGCCTGGATGATGCTTGGATGGGAGACCACCCTTGTACCCCAGTTTGTGCTGCTGGAAGGGGGCTTAGTGGTCAAGTCCCTCGTCTCCTTCGGATGAGACGTTAAGCAGGAGGTCCCGTGTGCAGCATCACACTGTGCACGTTAAAGAACACCTAGCTCCAAGTCCAAGATAGTGGCTTGGCAGGTTACACAACAGAGAAGCCACATCTCACAAGTCACACGTCTACTGCTCTGCAGAGCATGATTCTCTCCGGGAAAACCTGCGGGTTGGCGTGTATACGCCGTAAAACTGGTCCGAGTCGTTTCAGTTGAATGCAGAGCAGAAATGGGCTACGATTATGGGGCATAGTTCTCCTTGCGAGCCCAAGGTGTGTGCAACAAGGTAAATGGTCGGACCACCAGCCGAATGGCTATCAGTCCATATGACTCCACGATGATGATGATGATGATGAAACTTTCCGCGAGAAAAAAACTTGGAACAAATGGCAAAGCGAAAAATGTTTACGAAAAACTTAAAAGCAACATCAAGAGACGAAATGCAACAAAAAAAAAACATTGAATGAACGGACCTGCGTCATGTTGGCCGACCGAAGTTTTCACCAGCGAAATTCACAATAACACGAATTTTGTACTATTTTTGTACCGTGAAGTTCAAGTACCGTTGAAAAACATTATTCGTCGAATGTGAATCTTCCCCAACTTCAGCATTTTAATTTGAATCTGCACCCCACTTCAGCGCGATGAAAGATCGGCACAATCAACGCATATTCCAACACGGCAACAAACCAAATGCATGGCAATAGACACCTGTGAAAGGGTTTCTGTTGCGTGGTGAAAAAACTAAGATTTGAACAAAGGTCTGAGAAAAAAGTCCAAAATAAGCATCAATTATCAAATGATATCCTTTCGAAATAATCTGGACAACTGATGAAAAACCAAAGAGCGGCAAGTGCTCCGAGTAGGCGAAGAATAGCCAAAAAAGTACTGGCCATGATTTTCGATGTGAATGTGGTCAAGCATGATGTGCAATGCCCGGAAAAACCGCAGAAAAACACCGGGGAACTCCGCTGAATCGTTGACGTTGATTTAAGTGAGAGAAGATGTTTTCAAAAGAACAAAAAATGAATGGTCTGCAAGTGAGAGCCATCTTTGCATGTCCGTTAACGTAGGCGAGATAGGCCTGTCTGCGTGTGATGCACAATCATTCCAAGATGGGTTAAACAACGCACAAGTCAAAATGATCAATTTGTAATCGTAAAACACTTCCGGGTGGACAGTGAGTCAGAATGTTGCGCAGCAATGGTTCGTCATTCGAAAAACAGAAAAAAAAGAAACTCTCAGCGCAGTTGAATTGGTGCAAGGACGTTAGCGATCTTGATTGATCTCTGCGGACTGAGACACTTTTCCATCCACCACGTGTGCCGAACCTCGGAAAAGAAGAGAAAACGTTCGGAACAGGGGGGTTTGGTCAGTTTCTTTCTCGCATTTTTCCTGCGCGATCGGGACATTCTCCGACTCGCGCATATTATAAAAAAATACGCTGCCGGGTGCTTTACACCCATCTCCCAAATCTGGTGACAGATTTGTGCGGTTTAATTACAAAACGTTGGTCAGGTCGATTTACATTTGGTCGAATTGCAAAAGGAATACATCAATGCCAGAATCCAGAAGCGGCCTTCACGGGAGAACAACTAGGCCTATGCCACCATGTCGGGCAGACAAAATTTTGCGAATTCCTGGAGTTTTCACTCCAAATTCGATCAAAATCTGTCTGCTTGGTTCAAGAAAATAATTTTCTCTGTCCTGTTCTTGAACCAAGCAGACGGTTCGCCCAGACGCATTTCAAAATTTTTTCCGCCTCCATTCTTTGTTTTGCAGCTCACCTCAATCGTGGCCAGAATTTTTGTTCCGTTCCCAATTGTCAATGATTCAAGTCATTTCGAGGGTCTGATAAAAACACACGGGTGCCGCATTGGGAGGGACATTAGATAGTAAATGTGCATCAGCATCAGGATGAATTTGGAGGGTTAGGGACGGTCAGGTCTAGGTCAAGTCAGTTCAGTTCAAAGAATTCGTTAATTCCATGAGCAATCTTGCAAGCCGGATGGACAACAGAAGAACGTTGCGTTGAATGAATGGTGCAGGCATTTGGAAATCGAACTGGAAATAATTAATGAGAGACACATCATGCGTGCCTGTTCGAAAACAAACGAGAGCTTGCCTGGACGTCATCCCAATCCACTGCGGTGTGTTTGTTTAGAGATCATTCACCCAATGAACCACAGGTTTTTTTGCAAATTTTTTTTTTTTGCAAATTTTTTTTGCCAATTTTTGCACCTTGCACCTGCCTTGTGTGACCCATGAGCCACTTGAACGGAAAGGCAGCGGTGAAAATTGTCTAATGAGGGTTTCAATGTCACGGAGCAGGGGAAAGTCGCTCCGCTGGGTCGGATCTGGGTCACAGAGGCCCTCTTCGGGCCAGAAAACTCTTGAGCCCCAACTGCCGTCTATAATTTGGCCATTTCATGCTCTGCCTTTTGTAACATCCGACTGTGTGAACGACTTCCTTTTGTTATTCGACCAGATGTTGTTCGGCCTTTTGTGATATCGCACATTTGAACGTACGAATTCGACACCCTTTGGAAAATGACCAAATGTAATTCGACCTTCTGGGGGTGAAGCGCCCCGTGTCGCATCAGATCAGGTCAGGCAAGGCGGAAATTGCGGACTCCTGCGCGATACTGCGTCATAATGCAGCCAAAGTCAGGGCAAAGAAACGCAGAAACATGCATGCAGCACGCAGAGAGGCAGGAATCCCGCTGCGGCAGAGGCTCGCCACAACCACCGCCAGTCCTGGGTTTTTTCCTGGCGGAGTGTGAAATCTCCACTGCCGCTTGCCTCGCAGAGCCCAAACGATCGCAGACAGTTTACTTTCAACTTTCACAGCGAAATTCAGGAATATTCTTCAGCAATTAAGAGAGAGAGGGAGAAAATGAGAGACCAAAAGGCAGGGCTGGCCGGCCGCATCAGGCTATTCGAAGACAGGGGTGATGCACCGTTCGGGGGCGCGGCAGTAAGAGGGAAGAACACTCGCAGTCTCCACTAAAATTAGGCATTTCCAGGCCTCGCCGATAGGCTCGCTGTCAGGCTATGGTTCAATATGCAGTCCTTGCTAGCTATACCACCGGCAACGGAAACAGGTAGGTCCCGCATTTGCCCTGGATTCTCAATTACCGCATTGCGGTGGCCTTGAAATGCAGGAAAACGAGACAAAATAGAGAAGACCCGCCCTTCTACGAGGCTTTTTGAAGCACCAGCAGGCTACAGGTTGTTGCGGAATCGCATCGAGAAAGGAACGAACTTCAAGACGATTTGTCGGGATTGGTGCTTTGGCAAGCTCGTGTACGTAATCATCCCAGCGAAAAATTTCGAAAATGGACAAAAAACGTGCAAGACTGCGAAAAATTTCAGGCATTTCCACGGGAATATTCAAGCGTGAGTTCCGGTCCAAAGATTGTCCGGAAGTGAAAGTCCACTCGAAATGAACGGCCTGATGATGCGCTTGCTGCACCCCATCCCGTGAGCCTTGATATGCGTCCAGCATCATGGCACTCCAAATGGCATACATAAAAACCAACAGGCCTGCTTGAATGGGCGCAAATATTGCCTGGCGGGGCAGATTTTTTTAACCAGATCCACGCCCTTTCACGAGAAAAAAAAAACAGAATACCATGTGTTCCTTGTTGCAGGGTCAAAAGTGAAAACCTCCAAAAGTCACCCCTTTGGGCCCAAAATTGGAATTTTTACATCAATTTCCTTGCACGCGCTGAGACCAAATTTCCCACACCTGCGGGAGAAATCAGGAGGAATAATTGCGCCAAAGAGCAAAATTTTCCTGTGCCTCATTGCTTCAAAAAGCGGAAGGGGGACGAGCGGGGATACATATTTATCTCGGCGTTGATTTACACCTCACTGGAACTCCTCTTGGGAGATAGTCACGGCGGTAATTTCAATCCAGGTTTAACCTGCAGTTGAGACTTTAGTCCTGACTTTTCCGAAAATTCGCATACAAATTTTCGGAAGTCAGGACGAAAGTCTCAACTGCAGGAAAAACCTGGATTGAAATTACCGCCGTCATAATTGTCAGACAGTCTGCCCAAGTGCACAACAATTTGCGAGTTGTGGCAGTCAGGAAACAATCACCGTGGGGAGTTCAAAGTCGGGATTTACGTTTTTGCAATCCACCAACTCAGGATTGACGCTTATCCGAGGTTGTTTGGGAACCTCAGATTGACGGTTTCTGGAGATGGTGTCCCCACCTAGGCCTATTTGTTTTCAAAATCAGCCGGTAGGCGGTAAGTGGCAAAAATTTGCTCCTGGTTGCCTTCCCTGCTTCTTTTTATTCTGTTCTGTTCTATGCCTTCCCCAACATAAGACACGGAGAGAGTTTCCAAATATAGAAATGCAGAATGGAAGAATATCTCCAAAAGCAAAAGACCCATGCAAAAAGGAAGTGAATGCCCAGCAGAAACGAATGACTTTGAAGAACCCGGCAAGTTTTCAATATTTTCTGTGAAAGGTTGCCAGAGAAGTTCAATTTTCTCCCAATTTCTAGAGAAATTTCAAGAATTTCCAGTGACATTTCAAGAATGCCCTGACTTTCCATAGATATTTCTCGAATTCCCCGACTTTTCCCAGTGGCAGAATTCCATGACTTTTACCCAGAATGGCAAAGTTTCCTGACTTTTCCAGGTCTGAAGACGTGAAAAAACACCTTGGATATAATGAATAGAGAGCTTACGGATGATGTTTCGTTACACCACAGGCAACTGCGCTGCGAACCATGCACGTGAAAAAATTATCTCGGGTCAACCCATCGCAAATGGATAAAGCCCACAGGTAAGAACAAGTGACCGGCTTTGTTTCATGGATGTCTGGAAGGCATTGCTGCTATGAGAAGCCTTCAAGAGGAGCGACGCAGAAAGGAAGGCAGAAGGAATCGACAATGTTGCAAGGCGTGGAGTCGGGGTGGGGCATTCGAACCTCATTCCATGCCTCATATTTGGAATTTTCCTCGAGTATAGTAGCAAATTGGACCCTTGGGGACCAGAGTTCAGTGAAATTCTAGTGCTTTCGTGCTATAATAGGCCAATGACGCAGGGCCAGAGCAAATTCGACCGCCAAGGAGAGAATTCCAAGAATACAATGACACTTCTCTAGGTACCGCGAAATACATTTAGGTTATTTGATATTTCTGGCAGTAAAAAAAGCTGCCAAGCGAAGAAAATGCTGTGGGACCGTTTGCGTGCTTTCTTCGTCTCAGCAATTCTAGATGCCTGATGGAATGTAATGCCTGAAAGTAGGAGTATTTCTTGGGACAATGACCCTTCCCCCTGTCAGTGTTGCAGGTACATAATTCATAGAACGCAGTTTCAAAGTTCTGTGCAGAATGGCAGGAGGTCTTTCAAACACGCTATGATAAATTCTTTGATCAAATCGCAGCTTTACGAAGTCAGTGGTTTTTAACTGAATATCACTAAAATTGAAGTTTTTACAACATGATCAGGTCAGCTGATGTTCATTTAAGTTTTTCGTCCAAATTTTGCAGGCAATTGAATGTCATCATATTTTTCACTTGCAGACACTTCCGCTAAAATTCAGCCTCATTATTTTTCAATTCAACCTAACATTTTACCATTTATCCAGCCTAACATTTTACTAACATCAAATTATCCAAGCACTGGCATTTTGCAGAGAGATGTTCTTTGTGAATCAGATTTATATGTGTTCCAGGCAAAAGTGTTCTTTGTGATCAGAAAAGCACCAACTGTGAAATCAACAGAACACAACAATTACTTGAAAAACTGGGCTACTTGCTTTTGGAAGTGAGAACTCAACTCCACAACCCCAAGGTGATGGACAATTCAGGAAACAACTTCAACAGCCTTGACAGCCCAATCAGCAGCCACACCATTAGTGCAAATGCATCCCTCAGTTGTTTGTTCCAAAATCTCACCTTGCTGACAAAAACGCGGTTCGCATGGAAAATTAAAACGAAATGTCAGCTTTCTTGAATTCTTGGCTCATTTTGGGTGCAACTTTCGAGTTCTCGAGGCTGAATTTTCATCTCGGGTGGGCATTGGGCAAGAAAAAAACAAAGATTTCAATATTCCCTGGATTTTCCAAGTTTTCCCTTTTTTCTCTCTCTCAGTTCCCTGGATTTTCCCAGTTTCCCATGTGCAAATTTACTATTCCCTTGATTTTCAGGTGGATGGCAACCCTGTTTAAAGGCACTTGGACTTTATTGACCTTGCTCAAAAACAATTGAGCTCCTATTTGTCATTTCCATCTCAATTTTGATAAAGAGGAACAAAACTTTTTCCCTTGATCAAAAGGAAGGAATCCCATCCATTGACCGCCCCCTGACTGTTTTCAACAAATTGATTCTCAACATGTACCTCTCTGAAAGGCATTGGTGACCTACACTCAGCTCAGGATCACACACACACACACACAAACACAGACTACCAAAAGTAGAATTATGCAGAAAAGTGAATGGGATACCTATTACGTTTCCCCTCCAGCAAATTTTGGCAGGGACACCAAAACTTTTTTTTTTCTTCTTTGCCTTTAATCTCAGTTTACACAATTGATTTATGCCAACGAACAAGATAAGCATAAGCATAGCCAGGCAACACCTCTCTCTCCAGGGAAAACGACACAAAGAGACACCAGATATGCAACCATCTTCACAGGTACATGCCTGGAATAAACAAATGACAACATCTTTGCTACTGGGTGCATCAAGTTGTCTGGATAAACTAAGCGGCAGAAAGAAGTTAGAAAGATCTTTCTAACTTCTAACAAACAGATCTTTAACTAACGAACAGTGGCAGAGAGACTAACACAGAATTGTGCTGCAAGAAAACCATCAACCACCAGCCAACCATTGTTGAGGCCTGATTATGTCAGGATACGTTGTGTCAGGCTTTGGTAAGTGTTGCTGACATTCATACAACACAGCATAAACATGCCGAGCGGGTTGCAGTGGTAGGTCCTCTGACCACTTTTTTCTTTGAAATTCATTTTTACTTGAATATGAATTCCAGCACCAACTAAAGCATTAGCTTTTGCACAGAGCAAAGAAGGTCCTTCATTTATTTCCTTCAATTATTTCACCTTCAATTCAATTCAATTATTTCACCTTCAATTATTTCAACCATTTCGCATTTCATATAAAATGAAATGCGAAATGGTTGAAATAATCCTGCCCATCCTCTCTGTCAGTGCATTGCCTTTTTTCCAATGACAGCTCGCTGTTTTGCAGCTATTTTTTCCATTCCTGAGGGCACATCGGATGTACCTCAGTGGGTATCGAATATGTGGAGTGCGTGGTCTTCATTTGAAATTATGTGTGAGCAAAAGTGTTTTGGACAGCCACAAAAGCAAAAAAATTACGAAATTCTTCTTGTCTTGGGCCTTTGTTTCCATTGTGGTTTAAGAAGATATTGGAATGATATCTTCAAGAATCTATGTCACAAGTTGGAAATGCCTGATTAGATAAATAATGATAGAGAAATTCAGATTTTATTTTTGATCCTCCCTCCAAAGCAGGTGCTCAGGGGTTAAATATGTCAGGGAGAATGGTCGGAGCTTTGGAGGCAGATCCCATGATGTTGCAGAGCAGTGCTCATCAGTCCTAGAGGAGTCAGTAACCAGAAGAAATGGATGGATTGCTGCAAGTACGCGACCTCAAAACTTTGCCAATAAACAAATTCCCACTGAAATTGTTTCAGACACCAAAAGAAATTCCCTCTCGATGAACCCTGTACCGTACGACGAAGTTGCTTTCTCAAAAAAGAAACAAAATCCCAAGGATTTTCAGCAAAGACAAGCACAATGTGGGTGCTTGAAAAAGAAAGGGTGTCGCAAATATTGAGCCCAAAAATCTGAAAATGAAAAGTGATCAAAACTCAATGGAAAAAGGATCTATCTTCACCGGCTAAAATGTTACACAAAATGGAGAAAGTTTCGTAGATTAACACAAAGAGATCTGCTTCAAAATGCAATAAAATTGCATGTGGGTTAGTTGCAGTGTTCTGTTTGATTTTAGGCCAATTGCAATCGTTCAGCAATTTACCAATTGCACCCACTGTATCATCAACACTGTATCATTCACAAGATCCCAAGTTTATATCGTGCCAAATTTCTTGGCACTTCATCGTGCAATTTCCAAAAAACACACACACACCCATCCACCCTCCCACGCCTGACTGGCGGCTCTGACAGGTTGGTTGGGGTCGAATGAACAATCAGAATTACTCGTAGAGTCTCCCCAACCCAGAAATTCTCACCTATATGACCGAAAAAGAAGGGCATTCAATATACAGGATCTATGAGCATTCATTGTGCTCTGTGAAGACAGGTGGCAGTCTTCCTCAGAATGCCAAGTACCAAATTTTAGGCTGCTATACCAACAAATGGCAGTATAAAAGGATGAAATAGCCTGGACAAAAGAGAGATTGTCAACTTCTTTACGCCGATGCATTAATGTGAGACTATTTACTGTTTTCGCAGATGAAAAAAGCCATTTTGTGCCATTAATTTTGTTATCAATCATTCCCTCCCAAAGCATCTGGCCTGAATGATTGCAAGTTTTGTAAAAATACTTCTTTCTTTTGACAAAAAACAAACTTTTGACATGTTGAGCCCATCTCACCTACCTCCAGGCAACCTATAAACCTATAAGGCAACCAAAATAATATTGGTGCATAATTATTTTATGACAGGAAGCCATGGACATGTCCAGTTGAGGACAGAAGGGGTGAGCTTGTAGTTTGATATCAGAATGGATAAGCGTGAATGGCAGAGACTAAAATCAGGCAAGCGCCACTGTATTTGATTGTATAAATGTCATTCAGGTATATTGTAATCTACACCAGACCGGAATGTGGACTGCTTTTCATCATCAACTCAGGAATATGCAGAATGCTTTATGATGTGGGGTTCAATGGACCCATCAGATGTTCTGCAGATACCTCCAATATTCAGTTTTTCCAATAGGCAGTTTAGACAGTTGGAAGACAAGAGAGGCTGATCGTTCAAAACCCAACAATCAGCGTGATGCAAACAAAGCCTTGTACATTCATGCAGACTGGACGTCTGGTGAGTATCAGAAATCGAACCTTTGCGAAAGCCAAAAGCAAGGATCTTTGCTCATTCGCAAAGCAAATTGCGCAGTTTGAATCTGAATTTAAACACTCACTGGGAAGTTCGAGAAAGTACGTGGGCTGTTTGATAAAGACTGAGACTGATGCTCCTTGAGCTACCCCGCTGGGACTAGAATGACCAGGTTTGGGGGCTTTGAAGTTCCACATGATTGTGTTGTTTTAGACATTTGTCGTTTATTTGTTGGCATTTTCTCTCCTTTTGCGGGCTCTTTGAAAATGGCTCTTTGATTTTCACCTCCAGAAACAGAACATGAATTTTAACGAAGAACAGAAGAACTGTCTCGATGTTTTTGTATCTCCTGGACAAAACCTCCAGTAAGGCATGCCAATTGCTGTGGCAAGCCAAGTGGGATATGCTATTCCTTTGCAGGCACCTTATCGTTGACAAATAGTTGTTAGAAGACTGATCAGCGGCTGTAAAGCAGGGTGGTTCAGGAGCACCAAAAATGGCCACGCCTGAGATTTCTGTGAACACAGATACCGTCATTGTTTGTGAAGATCGGCAAACAACAACACGAATAACATGCGCACAGCATCTCAACATCAGTGTGTATTTGAGACATGAGATTTTGATCAGCTCTCTCCCCATGATACATGTCTGCCCACGTTGGATTCCCATTTTGCATGCCACCCCGCTTAATGCGCCCTCACATGCCAACTTCTTCGCCGAGTTTTGAACATGGAAAGGAATTGAATGCTTGCTCCACCCACGGTACGGCCCTGACTTGATGCCCTGTGACTTTTTCTGTTCCCTGGCATGAAAAAAGACACGGAAGTAGAACAATTTTCGATCACTGAGGCCGTTAACATGGCCATGGAGGCGATTCTGAAGACACTGACCAAAGACGTCATGTAACATGTCAGCAAAGCATGGTGCAAGAGTTTGGTCAAGCGCAACCAAATGAGAGGATCCTATTTTGTAAAAAACCCAACACACACGAACCAGAAGGAGAAGATAGCGACGAAGCAAGGGCAGTCTCAGTCTTTATCAAGCAGCCTACGTATTTGATGCAAGATAAGTCCATGAAAGCTATTTAAAGAGACTCCTAAGCAGATGACTAATTTCCAGGTCGTAAATTCAGGGATGGGCAAGGCAGGGTACCTTAGAGGGGGTAAAGAGGTCTACGACGGGGGGGGGGGGGGGGTAGGACACCGAAAATGCAGGGGGTCTGGGGGGCCGTGCCCCCAGCGGGCGGCCAGGGGGCAGCACCCCCGGCAGGGGGTTTGGGGGAGAGCGTCCCCATAAAGCTGAAGCTTTTTTGATAAATGACATTTCATGTCCTTTTTTTCTTGTCCTGGAGGGTTTGCAGTCGCAATAGATGGAGCAAGGAATAAACTGTCAAACACGACTTTCGATGAGTTTTTTTTCATTTTACCATTATCTTCAAATCAAAACAGAAAGTACAAAAGAAACAGAATGTAGCTATTGAAGTCCTGGGGTGTGCAGGGCACACACCAGGACTTCGGCCCAGGGTCCCCTCGGAAAAAGGCTAGGGGGTAACATCGGCCGAAGGTCGAGGTTACCCCCCTACCCTCGGAAAAAGGCTGGGGGTAACCTCGGCCGAAGGCCAGGGGGGGTAACCCCCCTCCTATGCCCAACCCTGAGTCGTTATATGTATACCTACTGTCATACTGTGTGATCCAGCGAGATTTGGAGCACTGCACCTTGTCTTGCTTTAGTTGGCTGGCTTATAAAAAAATGTGGCTCACTCTACTGTACTCAAGGAGAAAATCATATCCACTGCAGTGACAAGGCATCACCCTTTCTCCTGTTTGGAAATTCCAGCGGGATTCCTTAGGCTGATGGCATGTAACCAGGGGCATGCATTCGGAGGATATGGAGATTTGACAGCCAGCAAAAATGTTCGGCATCAGTCAGCTGGCCATTCGGTAATCAGTCACCAGGCAAAGTGGCTACTTGTTCCCCAATTTGTTGACTTGCCAGCTGATTTTCCGACTGACATGGTAACTGACAAGCAGACGGACATTATCAGCCCGCTCGATGTTTTCTTTGGTTTGACCGAAGTGCAGAAACAAGTTTTGGATCGCACCCTGATTCTATTTTAGACACGCCTTGCATTTAGCCGCTGCATAACTTAAGCCTTGGCGCAATGCTCACATTCAATTTGCGTGTATGAACGGGAAAGGAGAAAGTGAAAGTCACTGCATTACCTGGTAGATGAATGGGAAGGAGAAAGAGAAAGTCACCGCATCACCTGGAAATGGCCAATAACCTGAATTTTCAAAAGATTTTGTGCTGGGGGATTTTCTCGGCATTTTACAGAAAAAAAAAACCTGAAAGGCAAAACAAAACCGAAAAAGAAACCCCCCCCCCCGAAAACTGTTTTTTGGCCATAAAACTCAGGTGGAATGGAGTCTTAGATGTTACCCAAGCACATTTCTCCCAAGCATGTTTTAGCTGACGGTGGAAAAACCAATTACGCATAACAGAGATTCCAGTTCACGCCAAATAAATTGCACTCTTGTTTACAACAAGATCTGAATCTGATGGGCAGAGAAACAACCAAGTTTGTTCTGCAGGTTACACCCTCGAGCTAATTTAGCCACGAGCTGAAGATGACTAAGTGCTTGTGAACTCTGGGGGTCATCCTGGAGTCCTCATATTGACTCAGCTTACAGAAAAGCAAGTAGCATGCTAGCCTTTGTCAGTAAAAATCTTATACATGCATCCCGCGAATCCAGACTTAAAGCTTATCACTCCCTTGTTCTGTTGTTCTGCCAATCCTTCAGAATGCATGCAAGGAGTGGGATCCATACCAAGCCTCCCACATCATACAACTGGACAGAATACAACGTTTACCCTGATCACCTCTACTCCCAGGCGCACTCAGCATCATCTTCACATTCGGATCCCAATTTGCTCATTTCCCCCATATTTCAACAGCTTCTTCACCCCCACCCGGACCGCCCGGGACTGGAACTCTCTGCCTCCCAGTTATCCATATTTGTATGCACCCTGATGTGTATGTTTACCTTGCCTCGTGCTTTCCCTTTTTTTTTTTTTGTTTTTTTAATGCATTTGCTTTTTTTAACATTGACATGGCACCAGAACATTTTGTGTAAATTGCAACAAAATAAAATAAAAACAATAAAATAAAGAAATAGCATAAGTTCTCAAACTTTGCAAGCGACTAGATTTGTCCCATGTATTTTGCTTGTTGATTTGGCAGGCTAAATATTTCTTAGCTCATCTAATCGAGTTTTGACTCTTTTGACACTCTGCTAGAGATGTCGGAAGAGTAATGGGCAGCCCACATGCTCAAAGTGGACCGACAATTCCACCATAAACTTTATCCCATGCACATCTTTTACTGCTACAGGCTGCAATTTATCACAAATAATGTTCACCCCCTTCCGAACGTAAAAGCAAGGAAAATAACCTCCATAACCTCTATTTTGATTCCTCCGATCCCATTTTAGGCCCTGCAGAGCCATGCAAAGCTGTCAGACATCTAGGACTTAAAACTCAAGCCGGGACTCGACCCATTACAGCTGAACCCCAATTCAAATCCCTGCTTTACATATCATTATGCACGCAAGTGTGGGAGGTATTGGGAGGAAGCAAAGAAGAGATGGGTGAGAAGCAAAAGATTTCACTTTTGTCCCTCGTTAAAAAAGAGGGACAAAAGTGAAAAATGGGAGACACTGTGGATGATGGAAGAGAAGGGAAACAGAAAGACGCAGGGAAGATTGAGCGAACCAGATGATAAATAAGTCCATCGTTGCCAAATCTTGGTTTCCAGAATGCTGTGCTTATCCCAGTGAAATCGTGATGTTTTTTCAGTCATACATAAAGCCGTAATTTCACACTATACATTTTGCAAAGATTTGCCACAATCATGTGACTTGTTCTTCTTCATTTGAGGATGTATGCATTCGGGATGCTGACATACTCTTTGAGGAAAAATTGTCAAAACAGTCCGCAAATTAAAAAGATGTTTTTTTCCAGCAGGCTACATCAACTTGGCCCAGCCAGCGGTCTTGACTGAGTCATAGCCGTCATCAGCATTGTTAGCCCTTGTCATTGTTGAGACGCAATATCTAAGCGTCAGCCACCACCTGGTGTGCGCCGATTACATAGTGTCTGCTCATGCTGCTGTCTTGATTTTTGTTTTAATTTTTGCACTTTTTTTTTTTTGCTTTTTGTGGACATATTTCTTCTTTTCAGCACTCTGTTCAGCCATGGGGGCAAAGTTGTAAGAAGCTGTGCAATCGTTAATTTGGCCCAGGGCTATGAAAGTTCGAGAACACGAGGACGAATCAGGCCCTCGTCCTAAGTTGGAACTGTGCAGTTGACCTTTGGTTCTGGATAGAAATTACGAGTACTTCTTGATAGAGATACCAATTTGAGTTGGTTATTTTCCTCATTGTGGGGAGAGTATCATGGTATCTCAAATAGCAAGATATCAAAACAATGCAAAACTTGTAATTCTAAATGTAACCACTTAATTGGAATTTATTGACTGAAAATTGCCATATCCCTGCAAAACTCCCCACAAATATTATGGCATTAAATATCTGCCATTCATCACAATTGTAATTGCATCATCATCATCATCAGTTCACTAATTTTGGCTCCTCTCAATTTTACTTGCTCCACAAAGGTTTGTCACGTCCCACTCGAGCTTCAGCAAATACTGTGAACTACAAACTTCAAACTATCAGCAATGATTCTGATGAAGAATGTGTTGATGATATCAACTGCAGCGAATGATCAGAGAGTGAATACTGCCCATCTGACGATCAAAGAACAGCTGTTTGTGATTTTGATGAGGGTGAATTCCAACAGTATTCCAGCTCCGACGACGAACCTTTAGCACATCTTAAGGTTGGCCGTAACCAACATCATGGTTGCAGTCAGACTAGACAACTCAACAGCGAGTCGTTCTGCTAGAGTCAATGAGGAGTCAACAGGGAGTCGTTCTGCTAGAGTCAATGAGGAGTCAACAGGGAGTCGTTCTGCTAGAGTCAATGAGGAGTCAACAGGGAGTCGTTCAGGGATGGGCAAGGTAGGGTACCTTAGAGGGGGGGTAAAGAGGTCTACGACGGGTGGGGGGTAGGGCACCGAAAATGCAGGGGGTCTGGGGGGCGGCAGCCCCCCAGCATGGGGGGTCTGGGGGGCTGTGTCCCCCAGCGGGGGTCCAGGGGGCAGCGTCCCCGGCAGGGGGTTTGGGGGACAGCGTCCCCCAAAAGCTGAAGCTTTTTTGAAAAATTAGGGGTCCTGAGATGCCATTTTACGACATTTCAGGTCCTTTTTCCTTATCCTGGAGGGTTTGCAGTCGCAATAGATGGAGCAAGGAAATAACTGTCAGACACGACTTTCTGGATGAGTTTTTTTTTCATTTTACCATTTTCTGTAAATCAAAACAAAAGTACAAAAGAAACAGAATGTAAGCTATTGAAGTCCTGGGGGTGCAGGGCACACACCAGGACTTCGGCCAAGGGTCCCCTCGGAAAAAGGCTAGGGGGTAACATCGGCCGAAGGTCGAGGTTACCCCCCCTAGCCTTTTTCCAGCAGGGGAATCAAAACAGGAATTACAAAAGAAACAGAATGTTGCTATTGAAGTCCTTCCTGGTGTGTGCAGGACACACGAGGACTTTGGCCAAAGGTACCCTTGGAAAAAGGATAGGGGGTAACCTGAGCCAAAGGCCGAGGTTACCCCCCTGGCCTTTTTCCGGCAGGGGAATCAAAAAGGAAGTGGGTACAAAAGAAACAGAATGTTGCTATTGAAGTCCTTCCTAGTGTGTTCAGGGCACACACCAGGAAGGACTTTGACAGCAACATTCTAGGGTGGGGGTAACCTCGGCCAAAGGCAGAGGTTACCCCCCTAGCCTTTTTCCGGCAGGGGAATCAAAACAGAAAGTACAAAGAAACAATGTTGCTCCTATTGAAGTCCTGGTGTGTGCCCTGCACACACACCAGGACTCTTTTCCCACCTTTTTCCGACGGTACCCTTGGCCTTCGGCCAAGGGTACCGTCGGAAAAAGGCTGGGGGGGGTAACCTCGGCCGAAGGCCAGGGGGGGTAACCCCCCCCCCCCTATGCTCAACCCTGGAGTCGTTCTGCTAGAGTCACTGAGCAGTCAACGGCTAGTCGATCTGCTAGAGTCATTGAGCCGTCAACAGCAAGCAGCTCTGCTAGAGTCATTGAGCCGTCAACAGCAAGCAGCTCTGCTGAAGTCGATGAGCCGTCAACAGCAAGCAGCTCTGCTGAAGTCGATGAGCCGTCAGCGACAATCAGTTCTGCTGGTGTCAATGAGCAGTCAACAACGAGCAATTCTGCTGGAGTCATTGAGCAGTCAACAGTGAGCAGTTATGCTGTAGTCATTCAGCAGTCATCAACGAGCAGTTCTGCTGGAGTCAATGAGCAGTCAACAACGAGCAGTTTTGCTGGATGCAATGAGCAGTCAACAGCAAGCAAATCTACTGGAGTCATTGAGCAGCCAACATCAAGCAGTTCTGCTGGAGTCATCATTGGGCAGGGTCAGGCACATGCATTATTTATTAGATTGCAGATTGCTGCTGCTTCAGGTGCTGCCATTCACACCAGCTTGATACAGGGCAGAAACTGACCAGCTTTTCCCTTTGTTGCCATTCCTGATTTTCCTTTCTTCCTCAGAGTTGTGTGCTGTTGAATAATTGAGAACGTTAATTTGATCTTTGTTTCTGAAGTCCAGCATGCTGTGTAAACAATTCTCTTGCAGAATGCCTCTGCAACACTGGCGTAGGCCTGTATCATTTTACTTTCATGGAATTTCAACAGCATTACCCAAGGAAACAATATCTTGATTGGACATACGACTTCAAATGGCAATTAAATTGTGACCCCTAAATTTTTTGCTTTACCTGCCTCCTTCATGCAAATTATAAGGAAACAATCCCTCCTTGCACTGTTAGAAGTGGAAGCATTTTCATACCTTTGCTTTATTTTAACTTTTTTCAAATGAAACCTGGAAAGAATGATGCATCACATACTTCTTGCAGTTACCAAAGATTAAATTTTCCAAAAATATTGCCTGATCTTTCTCTTGGAACGATAGCATTGTATTATAATTTTGCTTTGTTCACTTTGCAGAAATGCATCATGGAAAGAGGGTTGGACACAACAAACGTGGAAACAAGGAAGGATGGAGCCAGACTATTCGAAAACGGAGGAAAGTCTCTGGACAGGCTTACACTAAATGTTCTGGGCAAATAGCTGCAGAAAAAAAACTGGGACCAGGATGTGGAGTAGGCTGCCGACTTCGATGTCAGACGAAAGATGCAATCAATCGTCAAGCTGTGTTTCAGCGGTACCAGAGCATTGACACCTACGAAGGCAAATGGAGTTTTATCACAACATATGCCGACAAGCATTCAAAAGCCAGCCACCGCACCATCAATGAAACATCACGCCACAGTAACAGTCTGGATTACTTCCTGCCTACCGAAGGTGACAAGGTTCAAGTCTGCAAAAAGTTTTTCATTGACACGTTGGCCATTACTGATCAGTCCATAAAGACAGTTTTTTCAAAGCTGTCTGCCACAGATGAAAATGCAAAGGATTTGAGAGGGAAAACTACATCCCACACCCTAAGTGCAGCACAAAGGGCCAGTGTCCATGACCATCTTGACAGCTTCCCAAAAATGCCATCGCATTATTGCCGTAAAGACACCAACAAAGTGTTTTTGGAAGCCGGACTGACAATTGGCAAATTGTATGCTCTGTACATTGAATTCTGCAAAGATCTCGACACGGTAACACCAGCATCCAAAACGTTTTACTCTCAAGTTTTCGAAAGCAAACATCTCAGTTTCCATGTCCCCAAAAAGGACCTTTGCGATGAATGCCACCAATTCAGCAACAGCACTCCAACAGAAAAGGCCAAACTGCAGCTGGACCACGACAAGCACCTGGAGAGGAAAGATCAGGCACAAGCAGCAAAGGATGCAGAACAAACAGGGCGTGTGTTTTTTGTGGAACGAGACAACAGCAAAACGTGGGTCGTGCGAAATAGCTAGCTGCATCCATAGCTACCTGCTGGAGTGTGAGAAGCGTGGGTTTGAAGAGATTCATTTCTTCTCAGACAATTGTGGAGGACAAAATAAAAACCGAAACATCGTCTACATGTATCTGCACTCTCTCCAGACGACCACAGGCATACGCAGAATGAAGGAGATGCTATGCACAGTGTGATCGAACGAGCTACCCGGAACCTGGATCTTTACAACCAAGATCAGCTTGTTACTGCGATGCAATCTGCCCGAAAGCAAAACCCATACCACATCAACGAAATGGAGCAGGAGCAATTTCTCGATTTCACTGTTCTGGAGAAGAACTTCCAGATAGACCATGATGTGCACAATGGCAAAATTCAGTGGAGCAAAATTCGGGTGTTCTCCTTTCAAAGAAACACATCAGGGTCCATCCAGTTCCAGGTACAATACGAATACAATGGAGACTGCATTGCTGTTGATAATCCAACAGTCAAGGCTGACCAGAAAGAGGAAAGAAAACACCAGCAAGCTTCCTCCTTTGCACGAGTTCCCATTGCCGATCACAACTCGGAAGTACAATGACCTAATTTTTTTGTGTGACAAAGTCATAATTCCCTCTCGTCATCATTCATTCTACCGCAACCTGCCTCACGAATCTGATTGATTTTTCAATATGAGTAGTTGTTTTTTTATGGTTCAATTCAATATGAAATAAGTTTTTGCTCAGAGTTGATGCAAGTGAATGCATTGTAACGAAACGGGTATTGCTATGGGTATGAACATTGTTTTTATAAGCTGCGCCAGAATGGTCAGATTTTTTGCATCATTTTTTAGATTGCCTGTCCAAAACACATTTGCAGTTGCAACAATGTGCAAAGGAGATCATTGGAGTATTAACCATTGCAATTCCAAATCTGTTTTGGACAGACAATCTAAAAAATTCTGGTGCAAAAAACTGACCATTCTGATGTGGCTAAGGAAATTATTTGCTCCGAGTCAATGCAAGTTAAATGCATCTTGAATGGAAGTTATGGGGAAAATTGTTTTCACCAAAGAACTTTTTGCCTGTGTTTCACAAGGAACTTTTGCTGCTGTTTTCCAAGAACTTTTGCTGTGTTTTCAAAACAAGAACTTTTTTGCCGGTTTCCAAAACTTTTCGGTTTACAAGAACTTTTTTGTGCGTGCAAAGAATTTTACGCTGTTTTCACAAGAACTTTTGCCTGCGTGTTTTCAAAGAATTTTTTGTGGTGTTTCAAAGAATTTTTTGCTCGGTTTTCACAGAAATTTTTTCGCGTGTTTCAAAGAACTTTTTTGCTGCGTGTTTTCAAAGATTTTTTGCTCTGTTTTCCAAGAACTTTTTGCGCGTGTGTTTCAAAGAACTTTTTATGCTTTGTTTTACAAGAATTTTTTGCTGCTTTTTCCAAGAACTTTTTGCTGCGTGTTTCACAAGAATTTTTGGGTGTTTTCACAAGAACTTTTTTGCTGCGGTTTTCACAAGAACTTTTTGCTGCGTGTTTTCACAAGAACTTTTTTGCTGCGTGTTTTCACAAGAACTTTTTTGCTGCGTGTTTTCACAAGAACTTTTTTGCTGCGTGTTTTCACAAGAACTTTTTTGCTGCGTGTTTTCACAAGAACTTTTTTGCTGCGTGTTTTCACAAGAACTTTTTTGCTGCGTGTTTTCACAAGAACTTTTTTGCTGTGAGTCTGTTAATTAAATTAATGCATTTTAGTTAGGTGATATTGGTATGAGACTGAACATTGTTTCAAACAATAAAGTTTTTTACCTCTGAATTTCTGTAACTTTTAATCTGACAAGATAACTGTGGGAAGAAAAGGTTCGAGAAAATTGTCTCTCACAATCGTGTCTATGAAATTGAGTTATTGTAGAAGGAGCGAACATAATGATTCCTCGTAAGTCAATAAAATATCGTAACTACATGGGATCGGGAGTCAAAGTCGCCATCTCAGAACAAATTAAAACATCGTAATTCACTAATTTGCTCATAGAGGCAAAATGTCACTTTGGAGAGGAAAACGTCTCATGAAGAAACGATCCCCTTGTGATCCAGCTACAGTCCTGAAAAAATTATCCCGAAAGGCCAAAAAATGTGAGTGTAAGAAAAAAAAATCAAATCTGAAAATTTTAAATTCGCGTTCCTGAAAAATTAGCATATTGTAGTTACGATGTTTTAATCTGTTTTCGTCGATGTAGTGTTGCTGGCAAAAAGTCATTTCATTTTACCGGCAAAACGCCATTTAGTTTTGCTGGCAAAACGTCATTTTTTTCAACAAACGAACGGATATCGGCCATAAGGTGTCATTAGTTCAGTATTGTTTAACCCGTTGGGAACAACAGCAGCTGCAGCACCAGTGATACCAGCAAAAACACCCAGAGAAAAAATTCCTCTCCGTGGCAGTGAGAGTCTAGCAATGTTTCGCATGGACATTGGGCTGGATCTCCAAATGTCCAATAAAACAACTACAAAAAGTAATCAGAGCAAAGCCTCAGCAAATTTCCATTACGCAACAATTACGTGGACACTTACCAAGTGCTGTAAACTCTTGACGTGTGTAGGATTCAAGGAAAAAGCATTCTGGAAGCAGGTTTTGGCCTCGTGAAATTCACTTTTGCTTTCGTGGATTAGTCCTTGCTGGAAATGTTGGGGAAAAAGATGAGAAAAAATGCATTCAAACATTCACATGATGTGGAAAAGTTCGATGGTGTCATCAGCTTTCAACATCAGCATAAGCAGGCACTTTTTTAGGACACCAGAGGAACACACAACTCTTCTCGGGTTTGAGATTCTCAGAGGACTTTAAGGTCCAAAGTTGAGAGAGGGTGGCATGACCAGAAACTTGGACATTTTATTTTTCTCTCCCTCCAAAGTTCAAAAATGCAGTAAAAGGAGCAATTCAGGCAACAAACAGAGCGTAGCTCACAAAGATGCAGAGGGCATTATCATAATGAAATTTTGAGGCAAAGGTGCTTAACACTCGACAATGATTGAAAAAAAAAAAGAATATACTCGTATTTCACACAATGCAGGCATCTTCAGCAAAGAATTGGTGGCAAATCCGTCATCTTTAAAGCTGTTGAAGCAAATCCATCATCTGTAAAGCTGTTGAAGTAAATCTTTCATCTGTAAGTTGTTGAAGCAAATCCGTCATCTATAAAGCTGTTGAAGCAAATCCGTCATCTGTAAAGCTGTTGAAGCAAATCCATCATCTGTAAAGCTGTTGAAGCAAATCCGTCATCTGTAAAGCTGTTGAAGGAAATCGGTCATCTGTAAAGCTAAAAGGCTGCCTAATCTGGGAATCAATTGGAATCTTCAAAGAGCACTCAAATCAATGCCAAAGATGGCCCCGGTCTAAACCAGATCTGATACTCTCTCTTCACAAATCATGCCACCTTCCTACCGCCTCCAAAAGGCAAAACCCCTCCCTCCGCCGCAACAGGACTTTTGATGAATGTGACTTCTTCTGACAGCTTAAGTAGTCAACGACTTTCCAAACACAAACAGCAACAGCTTTACAGATAACGGAATCACCACCGATTCTTTGCTGAGGATGTCTGCGTAAAAATGTGACCGTTTCACACTTCATCCTTCGAATCAAATAATCAATTTTCCAGATTTTTTTGGAATACAGAATCACACATAATGAACATGCTTGGTTGCAAGTCTTATTTTGCTTTCAGAAATATCTACCAATTCCTCTCTCTTCACCTGTCTTGACTTACTTTTCTTTAAAAATTCTGGGCTACTTTAGTTGTGGCACAGATAAATAAACACTGAAGCACATACATGCAAATAGCAATGTTCGCTCATGTGACGCAGTTAAAATTAAAAATGAACAAAAAGCCACTAATTGCTGAATGTGGTTTGTTAAACTGCGATGTTTTTCCCATATACCTAAGTGGGCTTTATCAAGCACAAATAGAAAAGATCTCGGATATGCTGCAGCACAGAGTAGATACACTGCTTCTCTGCTCAGAGATTTTCAATTTGTGCTGACAAAGCCATTTCCCAATGGTTTAAGGGGAAAAAATGCCACAGCTTTCATTTTACGAGTGGCAAGCGGCCATTTTGTCAAATTTTTGAACTAAGCTTCCCATTTTTCGTGTTCACGCATTGACGTCCTATTTCAATTTTTCAGTTTGTGGCATGTAACATCTGGGTGGGGGGTCCCCGGAGGGCCCCCTATTACCCACCAGGTTAAATCATCCCAAATAAAGAGGTTTCTATCTTTTTTTAAAGAGTTTTGGAGTCCAGCAGTTCAGAAATGGCGAAAAACAAAGCAATAATTATTGTAAAAGCACCACATTGACAGGCACAGATTTGTGAATACTATTCCATCAAGATCACTCACAAAGACAAAAATGCAATTGGGAGAAAAACTAGACAATAAGAAGGCAAAACTATGCAATTTAACCAACCAAAATACACTATCAAAAGCAGCAAATCCCAGATCAAGAATCAATTAAGGTGAAACAAAGGAAATTCAACCAAGCATTTGTTTCACTTACAGTATAGGGAACCTGGTTTGCAATGGGTAGGATCGATGCAGCTTCTTGGACGCAAGCCAAAGCCTCGTCTGGCTTGTCAAGTTGGAGGTATAGGTCAGCAGTGATTTGCCAAATCTGCATCTGAAGCAGCCATATCTGGTGAGGTCCAAATTTGGGTTGACGAGACGTTGATGAAGAGCCAACCTCAGAAAGAGGCTGATCGGCACGGGAAATGGTGGTCACTGATGCACCAGGGAGGGATACTGAAAATGCAAAAGCCAACCGAAGGATATTATTTCGATTTCAAAGAACCATGAATAATTGATTTGATTGTTCCACATTACAGAGACATCAGGCGCTATTCCCCATTGCCAACCACCCTCAGGTTCAACTCATAACCAATTCAATGGATAGATTTGAGTTGCAAATATTTAATTTCTATGCGCAGTGCTTATTCCTTTTCCATTGTTGTAAAAGATGCATACATCTGTTGAATTGGCTGTTGAATAGAGCCTGTGGGTGAGTTGCAATGGGGAACAAGGTCGATTGTGACAATCTTGTTACATCCTCTTTTGAATGAGTGTGCAATTCCATCTCTCATCATCATAGGCCAATACTGAATGGCTTAACCAGGTGCTGCACAAACAAGTGATCGAGGCAAAAGTTTCATGTCAAAACTCAAGGCTCGTATCTGGCAGGCGGCAGCCTCTCGTCGGTTCGCAGCGAGTCCTGGGGTAGATCTGTGGGAGCATACCCCACACCCTTCTTATGCATTCTTTTTTGTCGATGTTGATCACAAGTGTCGAATTGTCAGAAAGAAGGCATACGAGTAGCCAAGGAAGGAAGACAGTCATTGAAGAAGGCAAGGAACAGGGCTTGACAAGATGATTTGGCTCAGCCAGTTGAGAAAAGCGCAGCAATTTCTGAGAACAAACTCAGGGAGATTGCAAGGTGAGTGGAGGTGGAGCCAAGGCTGAAATAAAATTTTGCCAATTTACACCAGAATTAAATTCCACTTTTTCAATTTCTGCGCAAGAATGAAAATGCATCATGGCAACCCAACTCCATAAAAATGATTGAACTCAACACATGATCAGTTGAATGGGGTGGCACAATTCAATCAGCACACATCCACCTCGACAAGTTGGAGAACAAGCTGACAAAAAGTCCAAGTCAATTCTCCCATTTTTTCAGAAATGACTTTTTCAACCAAATGCACGTCCTAAATTCGGGCAATGCCCCTCTCTAAGCCGATGTGCCCAAATAAACGCAACAGAGTTCAAAAATCCAAACCCAACATGGTGAGAACAGCACAACGGAAGCAAAACTTACTGGACTCCCTGTCATAATGATCACTATGAGCTGCAATATACGACTGATAAATGGACTGGTTCTCACTCCTTGCAACAGAATTGCTGTCACAGCTGACCTCAGTTGCCACCTTCTCCTCGTAGGATTTCTGCCAAATCGCAAGCATGTGCTTGGCAGTAATGAGTGCAACCTGGAGTGGAAGAAACGGCAGATAGGTGTGCACATACAGCAAAAGACAAAAAAAGCTCAGACCTTACAATGGCAAGGGGAAGGAAGAACGGTTACATGTATAGTCCAGCAAATTGTGCGGTTTTTCATGGCACAGATGAGACTTCCAAGCAAATGCATGCTGACCGAACGAGGTAGGGGCGCTTCTCACATCAGGGATATTGCCTTGCATTGGAAGGTCATGGACCTCTCATTTCCAATCTGGATTTTTTTCTTTGGATAGGGTAATTATCTGCCATGGACACAAGCCACTGAATAATAACCTGGGCCCCAATTAACTCAAGAGCTCACAAAACGAATCAAACTTAAAAATGCAACATTGAAAATAGCAAAAAAAAAACAACAGAAATAAAACAAGGGAAAAAAATTGCCTGGTTTGCGGTCATTGTCGGATCGGATGTCAAGTTTTGCTGACTACGTTTCGGCCCCTGGACTGGAGTCATTTTCAAGTGCGATGATGCGATATCTAGTCCAGGGGTCGGAATATAGTCAGCAAAACTTGACATCAGATCCAACAATGGCCTCAAACCAGGTAATTGCTTACAGTGTTTGCGAAACTGATAGTGGCGCCAGACACAATTTAAATAAAACAAGGTGTTGCAATGCCATACCTCTGGCTCACAGCACCGCTGCTCCAACAGTACTTTCATATGGTATAAAGAGAGATTATCTGGGTGTTCTTCAAGAGTAGAATCCACCAATTCAAGTGCTTCTGAATGCTGTTGTTGTGCAGACAATATCAGGACCATCAGTTGCAATGATGGCAGATGGTCATGTCGGAGACGGATGGCCTCTTTCACATGGGCCAATGCTTCAGGCATCTTCTTGACCAGTGCAAATTGGCGTGCAATGTAGAACTGAGTTAGATGGTCACCGTAATCAAAGTCTTGAACCCTGAGAGGCAAACACAAACAAATTAACTTATAATTGACAAAAGAATTCTTGCAAATTTATTCTTGTAAGTTACGAACAAAAACTGACTCTATTATGTCTTTCTTATGATTCTGACGTTCGTGGTGCACGTGCTGAAATTGCTGAAATTACCTCAATCATGCTTGGTCACATGGCTGATTGTTTTTTTTTTTCACAGAAATTTGTCTGGCAAAGCTACTTCATGATGAAGTGTCCCGAGTCTAAGCTACTTCATGATGAAGTGTCCCGAGTCTGACAATGTCTACTCTGACAGGTTATTTCTTTAGTCTGTCAGTCATCAAGCCTGTCCAACAAGCACGTCTATCAACAACAAATGGAAGAAAAACTAAAAATCGTCGAATTTCAATGAGACGTCATTTCAAAACCCTCAACCGATTGTGACAAAACAAAGTGTCTGCTGAGTGATAGATCGTTCTTCTGTCTGCTTTCGGATTATTTGATTTCAACCGACGGCTAAGAATGCGTTTTTGCGAAAAGTGGCTTCCCAGTACGCGCACCGAAATTCGAGGCGCAGTCAAAATCTACGAAACTTTGCCACTCTGCAAAATTTTGAAATGTGATCCGATTGTGCTGCAACAAGGATGAAAATGCACCTTGATTCGTTGTCTGTCAGAACTGAAAATTCAAAAATAACTCGATCGCCACACTTTAAATCTGGAAAATTATCACTAAATCTGGAAAAGCATCAAAAATAACAGATTTCTGCATGCTCACAGCTTACTTTGAAAATGAATCCAGTGCTTTCACGACATAATCATCCTTTTTCCGTTTCAACCTCGAATGTGATGCAAGCAGACTGTATCCGATGCCAACGTAGAGATGGCAGCGACCCACTATCAGCGTGTTGCAGTTTTCTCTTGGAAGGGAGTGAGGACTGGATTCAAAGTTGCTTGTCGAAGGATGGTATGATGCATGGCAATGAGTCACAGCACACTTCAAAGCCTTCGTTGCCCAATCCAGACCTTCCTCGTGCTATAAAAAGTTAGACGATTGGCAAAAGGAACCCTAAACTAGTGAAAAACAAATAATGTGGAGTACTGTATCCTGTGGTAGAGTCTTTGCATTGACATACTGGGTTGTGCTGTAAGTGGGCAATATTCCTAGAGTGAGTGGCTTCGGAGTTGTACTGTGGAATAAGGATCTTCAGCAATGAGCATGTCATTCATAAAAATGAGAACAGTTTGACTGATTAGCCTGCATGTTGTCCAATTGCAGCACGAACCTTATTGCCAATGTAAAAAAACTCTGTTCAGGTGGCCACAATACCATAAACAAAATCATGAGAATTATCACTTCCAAAAATCCAAATGAAATTGGAAAAAAACTTATATTCGTCATCCTCATTTTCCAATTTTCTCATTTCTGAACACTTTCGGGACAGGGAAGACAAAAACAGTCAAGTGGCTACAGGTAGGTAGCATGTGTTTTTTTCTCTCAAAGATGAAGTTTTTGCAAATTTTAATAAGACAAACTGCCCAAACCAGTTGAGCTTTTTCTGCCCCGCCTCCAACAAGCACACACCTATTCACTTTCCCACATCTGCCTTTGCACATGACACCACAAAGGCATTTCCTTGTCCATCACAGCAGCAGTGTTAGCATAAGCATCAAGTTGGTTTTTTATATTCTGCAGAAATTATGCTGGAAAAGAGCTACAGGTTGGGCTTTTGTCATCTTCTGTGGAAGGAAAGGCTATGGAAATAAAAAATAAAAGAAGTTCGGCCAAACAAGCACAATGACTGTTTAGCAGAATGCATCACTTGAAAGATTTTTGGTTGTTACAAAAGGTATCTCACTTTATAAAGAGATTCGTAACAGATTCGGGCAGCAAGCAGAAATGGCCAAGGAAGATCAGAGCACAGCCTGGTGACTTCTTTCAGAACTAGGACAGCACTGTTTGGTTTTCCTGCAGCAGCTAATGACAGAGCACACTGGATCCAGACATGAGATTCTTCAAAAGAGAACTTCAGAGCATGCGCAAAGGTCTGCAAAATTAAAGAACAGAGCTTATTGATATTAAAAGTTCTGAAACTTCTTTCTTTGCACAACAGTGAAAAATTGGACACAGGCTTCCAGAGATAAATGTTATGACCTGTATCGAAGACATTCCAGTTTCCACACAGGTACCTTGTCCGGTTCATGCACGATTCTCGGAATGTTGAATTCTTCGAATACATACAGGATTCTCCGAATCCCGTTCAAATCACTGTGATCTTGTGACCAGATTTGCACAAAACTGGTGTGAACTGGATTGTGTGAGCCATTTGTTGCCACGGTGAAACAAATTCTGGACTTTTTTCAAATTCTGGACTATGGGAAGCCTTTTCTTTTTGCCCCTTTCAGACATTTTTCTGTGTATTGCTAAACTTCGCCTTTGCTTCTATCTGTTCTCATGCACCTTTCTGGAAAGAAGGCTGCCTGCTGATACCCAGTGAAAGATATGTGGCCCAACGTTATCTGGGCAATGTGCATTTTTCATTTTTGCAGCATTGAGGCAGCGGGTGGATCTTGCACAAAGCCACACATTACCCACATTTTTCTTCTGGCCATTTATCATCGTTCATGGTGAAATGATGGACAATGATCAGTGGATCTCGCAACTTGAGAGTTGAGTTGAGGGTGAGAAAAGAGGAGATCCAGGGAGCCCAAAAGTCTTTGACCATCGCAAAAACATAAAATTTGATGTATTTATCATATTGTAATTGGAAACTTTTTCTGACTGGCAAACATTTTCGGTCTCCAATCACGGGTGTCAACATTCTATTTGGAACTACCGACCTACGCATTATCATGCACATGTTCCGATAAAAGTGTTGACACCTGTGATTGGAGACACAAAATGTTTCGGACCACAAAACACGTTCAAAAAGCAAATTTAATTTTTTCCATGGTCAAAGATTTTTGGGCTAACCTGTTTGGTTGGTCTTCCGAGCCTTTTGGACAATAGTTTGAGATGAAGGATTTCCAGTGGTTATCTATATTTCGTTCGATTATGCACACTCTGACATGTTAGCCACACAAGTTAGTGACATTCGCGGGAACGTTGGTCTGGTCACAATGAATGAAAGAGGGAAGTTAAAAAGTCGGGAAATTGGAGAACTGCTTTACAGAATGATTTGGGGGAGGCGTTGAATTGTTGATGTCAGGTGCAACAATAAGGTTTCACGATTTGAATGCAGGATAATGAAAGAAGAAAGTGAATAGCAGAACAAAAGATGGTTAACCTGGCACAGCATAGCAAATTGTCCATGCCGAACTGAGGAAATTGCCAGCAAATCATAAATAGCTGTGGCATTATCGAATGCATGTATCCTGGCATCCTTGAATTCAGGTGATTGGCTGAGCACCGCATCCCTGGCAGTCATTGCTTCACTGGAATCAAAACGAGGATAAAATATTTGCTGTCAGTCTCTTCTTCAACTTCCAGGGAAAGGAAAGGAGTCATGTATATGGGATTTCCTAAATTAAGGAGCTATGATAAAAATGCAAAAAGAACAAAACTCATTTTTAAGTGACTGTGCATTTCATTACACCGTTTTAAAGAAACTCAAACCAGCATGCTGAATTCCTGTTGGAGCATTGATTTAAAAAGCTCATCATGGATTAAAATGTTCAATCAAGAAAGCCATCCAGCTATTAACAGTTAACAAATTTCACCAATGTTACAACAGGGATTAGTTTATAATGAAAACCTATCTTCAACTATCTGTCAGTGATGTTTCTGGTAACATATTATAATGTAAGGAAAGCAGCCTTTATCCGTTCGTTTGCAGAAATGCGAAAATACAACGTTTTCACTTCCTTCTTTGCGGAGCTTCATCAGGCGAGCCTCTTTGTGGAGCTTCTTCAGGCGAGCACCGAAGATTGACATGTTTCAGAGGATCACACCTCCTTTCTCAAGTGCCCAGAGTGGAATGAAGAGCAGAGCAGCGGTGTCTGCCGTCTGCACGTCAATCCACTGTTGACACTCGAGAAAGCAGGTGTGGTGCCCTCAAAACTGGCTTAGTGCAGGCCAACAAACTGAGGGAATATGTCAAGTTAGTGCCTACCAACCTAACCACTCAACTGTGCCGAGTGAATTGCACATCTACAGACAACCTATCACCGAAACTCACAAGGCTAGACAGTCAAATGGTCGGATACGAAACATTCATGGTAGGTACCTATGTATTTTGGCACCTGTGCATGCCACATCCGAAGAGTACATGACATGACTAAAAGCGAAAATGCAGAATCAGACACTGTATTTATTTCAATTGTGCGCTAAGTGCAACACGGACAACCCTGAACTACAAACCTGATAAAAAGCAAGAGAAGAATTTCTTCATTCAAGTCTTTCGGGACAAATAAATTGGTTCCAGCATATTTCTTTGGTTTCCATGGGCTGCTGTAGCTGGCAGTTGATGAGGTCAGGGGATGACTGGAACAACCACTTATGCCACTGCTGGAGCTGCCTGAACCCGAGTGACTAGGACCTGTGTAGACTTCTTCACAGAGACCACGGAGTAGGACTTCAGCCAACTGACGAGTAAGTGTAAGCCGCAGACAATGTGTTGCACTGGTTTCCACAGCACAAAGCATTGTCCTGTGGGGAAACAACATGCTTATAATTATTGTAAACAATTGTGGAATGGAGAAATTATTTCGCGATGACAGTGAGTAAAGTCAGACTTCCATTGCTTAAAATCAGAGGGTGCAAACTGGGCTATCTGGAAATTGCCATCAGTAAAAAAATTTCTTCAGAGTTTCCAGCATCAAAAGCGAAAAAATCGAGGAGCGATGCATACTTGAAATTTTGGTATCGTTGTAGTTGCAAGTGCACACATTTAGGTATGTACAACTCATTTAATTAAGATGTAGCCTTAAATGCACGTGCAAAACACAATGCGTTTTGCACACTGGTAGTTGTGCCTTAATGTCAGGATGTCTGAAAGCGAACAGCGACCATTTTCCCCGGACTTTTTCCAGGGCTTGCAGACCGAAATTCCAAAATTCAAGAATACCTAATTTAAATTTTTTTCTCCATCTTCTCGAAAAGCAAATTTCATGCTGCCATTCTAGTACAACAGCATTTTGTGAAAGATCAAAAAGAATGCTGAAAACAACTGGAGAACATCAGTTTCCAAGAACCATCACCAAAATCAATTTTGCAAATGCAGTCCATTTTTGAACAATAATTGCACCAAACATAAACATGGTGTTGCGTTTGTGCAGCAGAATATCCAAAAAGTACTTTTTCAAAAGGTTTTTATTCAACTTGGTAGGTACCAAGTTTTTGGGACTTACAGGATGACAAAATTTCACAATTTGGGATAGGAAAAAAATAATGAGTCATTGAATCCTTTGATGCTTTCCAATTGAGTTTAAAGGTTTAAACGCAAAGGTAACATGTCCCGTGAAGTTTCAACTTAACGAGACATGTTACCTTTGCATTTAAACTCTGTTGTACCAGCCTGACCACAGGTACAAATCGGAACAAAAGAATGCGGGTGTAAATAAATGCAATGCAGTCAGAATCCATCCCAGGAGAAGGCCACCTGACATCGAATGAAAGTGGAAATAAAAAATTATTTTCCAATATTGCAATTTTCAAAAGGAACCATTGTTCGCGGCATCATCACTCTGGCTTCTCTCAGCATCCAATTATTTTTTGTTCATGAAAGGTTTGGCACGAAATGAACAGAAAAAAGAGCAGTGGGCTGTTTGGTGAAATGATGGCTTGAAGATTTGTTTTTGGTGCCTCAAGATGGGCTTTGCCAAATGAGAAAAAAACGTTGGGAGTTTATAACACAGCCATGCGAAAAAAATATAAAAAATCTGACTCTCGTCCAAACAGCTGGAAATGGAAACGCATACAGGCATGATGGCAATTCGTATCCGACCTGATTTTATTGTGCTTTGTGACACAGATTCAAGCAGATTTTGATTTGTGATAAATTTCTCCTGAAAGAAAACATCGCCGATTTGATTGTAATGTCCCAAATGCATTCTCAGGAAAACAATGAATCTGGTCTTCTGGCAAGAGCAAACAACATCCCCCAAATGTAGGTAACAAGCAACAACAGCTGAACTTGGGATGCTGTTTGCGTAAGAAAAACCTCTATCACACACAAATGGTCATTTTTAGGACAACACTTCCCAACCATAACGAACCTGTATCTGTTGATGGCTCTGTCCAAGTGGCCACTCTTGATGTAAAGGATAGGGGCACGTTGCAATGCTGTCTCCAAAATAGTTCCAATCCTTCGTTGGGAATGTGAAGGAAGTGGTGAATTTGAACCTGTGAAAAGAATTAGGCCAATGCAAAAAAAATCACCTACGAGTAACCTTTTGGCCCAACGAAGTTTTCACCTGGAGCTTGAAGCAGTCTCGGTCTCGGTGACCCAAGCAACAATCCCATGGTGGACCTCTCTCGAGTGACTTAGGATATATCTGAATAAACAGAAAACAGTTTCACCTTGTTTTTCCAGAGCTGTGCACATGCTTAGGTAGGTACCATTTTTTTTCGCTGTCACCAATAACCAAACTTTATGAGTTCCTGTCACCAACTTCACACACAACAACACGCAAATTGAACAGGCCCAGCAGAGTGCACACCTGAACCAAGAAAGCCAAACAATGCTAGATAAATGTTTCTTTATCTGCAGCAACATGCCTGATGGTGGCGTGGAGCTTTATGCTCATTCCAGGTTAGCTCTTGGTCAGAAAGAATGAGCGTTCCAGGAGTCTGTAAAGTACCTCATCTTCAAGAACAAGATCCGATGCAGGTACCAAATCTGCACATGCACAAGCCAATGGTAAATTGATGGAAGTTGAACCAACACCATCTAGAGAACAAAAACAAACCTTGACTGGAAGAGCTGGTTAAGGTGCCGAATCCTTGCAGTCTATCCAACTCTTGAAGATAGAGCAGTGTCAAATCACCTGCCAGTTCAAAACATTTGATGATTGACTCCTCCCTCTCAGCCAGCTTGTACTTGCTGGAACTCTGCATTGGCAGTTTATCAATACACAAACCTGTTTGCAAACAAAAGAATCCAAAAATCGAAGATTTAATCAAGAGTTGTTCCTTTCCTCGTATATCTTCAATCCAGCTTGCTCGGAAAGCACAGTGTTACAAACCCAAGCAGTGGTGCTGCCCATACAATATGCCCAGCTGGTATAAAATTGACCAGCCGATATGCCCAATGCAAAAGCATTGAAAATATTTCGATCAAGCCTTTTTAAAAAGTCTAATTAGGTGTCCATTTTATGATAAGGAATACCAAGGTATTGTGAGGTGCAACACATTTCGTACAAAGGCAGTCACCCCAGTTTTTGTAAAATTTTTCACTTTTATTGGTCCAGTGGGGCTTTGTAGGTTATGTTTAGTCTGAACAAAATTAGGTAAACGTTTTTTAAATCGGTCACTTCTGTTTTAACCATGGCCAGTCATTTACCTAAAATAAATTTTGTGTGGTCGCGTAAGTATTCAAAAGAATAGATCTCCGGAATAATAATGCAGATAAAAACGGTGTAATTTTGAGAGAGAATTTCAGGGGTTGTTGGATAATTTCCAAAAAATTCATTAATCATTGTTCTCCGAAAACATGACTGTACAAGCAATGAACCGCATAAATCATTTCACAAGCTACTGCTTTCTTGAGATTGTAACTCCACCATAACCCAATGCAAGATGCGAGAGAAAACCTTTTAATAAAAAAGAAAGAAAAAATAGGCACAAGTAGGTTGCTTTAAGTTGAAACCACATGCAAAATTTCAACAATAGCTCAATAGTTGCCTGCATGCTACAAAATTTTAGCAAGAGCACTTTTTGTGGGTTATGCCTCTGTAATCTCCAAACCAGGTTGCTCAAACCAATACTGTTTGGTCTAAACACTTCTCCATAAGAGCCAAACAATCCTGCAAAATCAACATTTTCGAGTGATTTGAAAAATGAAATTGGGGCAGTGCAATTTTACAGTGTAGAACATGTGTTGGCTGCAGAATAGTAAAGCAACTTCAAAATGATTTATTTGGACTGAACCAGATCATAAAATGAAAATAAAAAGCAGACAACAGTTCCAATATTCCAAACCTTTAACAGCATAAGACTCTGCCATGATGCGTAAGCTCCTGCTTGGCAGTTGTTTTTCAGTCAAGTTCTCCAATCCAGCCTTCTCCAAGTGCACCAAGCTTTCGTCATAGTTCCCTTGAATGTAGTTCAACTTGGCGAGAAGGAGGTGGGCGTCAAGAGCAACTCCACTCTGCAGATAATACAGAACAAGATGTCAGCACCAACAGCAACTCATATTTAAAATGGAAGTCAAAAATTGAGGAAACGAGAAAATAAATTTTTCAATGGTCTTCGGACGCCTGCATTCTTGACAAAATTTGAATTTATGCATGACATTATTAAAAAGAAAGTAGAATTTGAGGTTGTGCATTTTTACAGTGTGGGAAACTTGTGTTGGCCACAGATTATCAAACCAAATTCATAAATTCAAAACCTGCAAAAACATTGACTGGCCAAGCAGGTAATAGCAGCAGCAAGAATCACAAAATAAAACTGTGAAAGCGGAAAAGAACATGAAGCTCAGCCTACTTCAATTCAGGCAAATCAGAGACGTTTGATGTGTCTGCATAATTCTATTTTTGTAAACAATTCTAATATTGACACTTGTTTATCTGCACAACACTGTTACCTATCTTCTATCATTTATGTATGTTGGCTTGTGAGGCAAATAGGCCTGCATCAAAAGTCAGCATCTACCGACATACATTTGCTTTAAATGTGTGCTAGCCAGTCAATTTCATCCCAGACAGGCAGGCACTCATCATCCCTTTCTTCCTACCATAAAAGCTCCAAAAATTGCAGCCTGTCTGGCCCCTCAATCAAAATTGGAACAAAACAAACCTTTTCTCCAGCATCTCCAGAAGCACAGTTAAGATGTTTCTTGGAATCGTTCAATCCTACTTTGGCCTTCGCCTGGTAAATCTGGAACGTTGTTCCGGCAGTGTTCTGCACTTCAGAGAGTGGATTATCAACAATCCATTGCTCCAGTTTTCCCTCGCCGAGGAGGAAATTTGCAAGACAATCTGAAAAGTAGTGAATGATCAGAAAAGAATAAGGGAAATTTTGTAAAACAAGGCCAACACAAAATGCATGCGGAAACATTTTTCCTGCCAAACAAGAAACAATATTTTTTTCCTTTCAGAACACAACACTCTGGATTCTATCTGAAGATCGTTGGTGCCTACCTGTGTAACCTAGGTTCAGCAAGCTTGCATCTGCCAACTCTATCCTAAAGAGCACTATTTATTTTGGTAGGTGTATGTGCTCCCTTATGGCCTCTGGTATCACAATAAGTATTGGAATAGGCAGGCACCTATATGAATACTCCATACTACATCACTCTCTCTCTTTGCCTTGCATTTTTGATTCGGTTTGAAAAACTTTATGCGAAATGACCAGCTCCTTTTCAACTTCACTGATTGCCCCTATTAATTTATCGTTGCTTTCTCCATCTTGGTTTTCTGCAGGAGAAAAACAATTGTGATAACAGGTGGGTGTAATGCTCAACTTCGAGATAGAATCTTTCATTTGAAATTGTCAAGCAGGGGGAGGAGGTAAATTTGGCCGTAATGTTTTTTTCAGACTACAAAACTGTGAAGCTTGCATTCCCAATGAACTTCTGGGACTAGATACCTTTGGAAGAGGGAGTGAAATGGGGAGATTCGATTTTACTGTTTAAATCAAAAGTTGCACTGACGATGGAGCTGCGTTTTTTTACTTACCTATTTGCGCAGATTTGCGATTGGTGACCAAAACATGCAAATGAGCTTCATTGTTTCTTATCTGCACAGGGTGTGCGTAATTTGAATGTTTTTGTTTTCGTCAAGTGAGTTGTGTGCTTTTAAAGGTCTCAGAAGGGGTCACAGCAGACAACAGTCTCAAGTTTAGGACTGAAGGAGGAGTTCAGGACAATGGTCTCAAGTGTGGGATCTTACTGTCTCATCGAAAAGGTTGAGACTGGTTAACCAGAAAAAGCAAGCTGAAAGAGGGGGGTCAACCCCAGAGGGTGGGGCCAGGAACCCACAATTGGTCAACCTTAGCAAGCTGGAACAGACCGAGACTCTCAGAGACACAACGCATCTCCATACCACTGTGGAACTTCACAGGTCACAGGACAATGCTCAAACTGGAATGCAGCATTTTTGGCCCAGAAATCGTGCTCCTGTCACTAGTCCAGTCTAAATGTGTGGGTGTCACACATTCCCTCAGTTTCTGGCTGCACCTTGCTGCCCTCTGTCTAGAGACCCCACAGTCCAGTAAACTCCGAAAATAAATGTCTCAACTGGCATTGTTTGTCAAAATTTTTGTTCATTTTTTCTCGTTTCTTGCCCTCATTGATGTGCCCATTCAACTTTTCAAGAATGCGCTTCTGCTCATTTCCTTGGTGTCCTGAGCAGAGATATCTGCTGTAGTTCAGGAAGTCTGTAATTGGATTTGCAAAAACAAATCCTGTTTCAGGGCTATACTGGATCATCATGTACTCCATTTCGACAACTTTGAGCAGTGATTGAAAGCAAAAATGAAAATATTTTTTCTCATATCACTGAAAAATTATTGTGGATGTGCTGATGATAACGGCCTGCCAATAAATGCAATCAATGTGTTTAAAAGCAGGGAAATAAAAAACAGCAGCGCACGAGCCGAACGCCCTGTCTTCCATCATTAGGCTGACTTTTGATTCAATGTGTATTTCAAGGTTGCAGGTCAACCAAGACCATCTTTCAAGCCCAGAATTACGAATTCTGGTTTTATTTAGCCTCTTCCAGTCCAGAGTGCCATATGTGGCACCCATATGGATGCATTGCACAAACCAGATACAATGCTCATGCAGTGGCACCAAGACCAGAGCGACACGATTGGTGCCCCCATTCCAGACACAAAGACCAGAGATGCAGCAGAGTAGGTAATAAGTTTAGTAGGAGCAGATCGCCCTTCTGGTGCTCTTGACTTGGTGGCTGTGTCTGGTCTCTATGAAGTGGAAAGCAGAGTGCCACATATGGGGTCCTGGACTTGGCGGCAAGGAGCTGGTTAATTGGACTAAAAAAGGAACCTGTTTTGATGCAAATTTCGGAAAATGGAAATTTGTTTCTCATGCAACAATTTTCCAAAAATGGAAAAAACAGAAACGCATGCATTTCCTGCCATAGCAAGCCAGATGTAGTTCTGTTCACAAAAGTGCTAACGTTTAATGTTTTCGACCAATATTCTAAACACTTTTGCACAAAAATTAGCCCTAATACCAACCCACAAAATGGAGCAAAAACTAAAAAAGAAATGGAAAACTTCAATGAGACACCATTTTAAAGCCACTGCACAGAATTTAGAACAAGCATCTACATCTACTACAGTAGATCCCGATGTTGTTCACCTCGAAAATTCGATTTTCAGCTGCCTTTGATGCCTCTCCTCATGTAAACGGCTGTACACCTGGACCAAAATTCGAGGCGTAGTCAAAATTTGGCACAATGCAACTTTATTCTGACAGAAGTCACAATCCAATCATTCAGTTGACTATCATGCCTTGTCATTTTAGCTCATTTATAGCTGCAGCTGCGATCGCTACAATTTGTTGCAAAATGGCATTCAATCGTCGACAAATTGTGGAGAACAAGAGTCGGCCCCGAGTCTGGTTCATGTTTCGGTTGTGGAGGACATTTCTTGTATTGGCAATTTAGAATGGCACTGAGACATTCCATACCTTCCTATTTAAATAATATTCACAATGTGCCCTGTCTTCTGCCACTTGGTTTATTGGGCTACCCACACCTACTCTATTTGTGCAAATTCTTTATTTGCCTTGATTCCCGGTTTAACTGTTCGAGAGCCAACATTTTTGCAAGCTACATCGCAAAAATCTCTCATTGCAACTTCCATCTGGCCCTTCTAAACCCATGTAGGCCTACCCAAATTTTCAAGGGGAACAACTTGGCATTTTGTCCTGCAAATTCCGCCATCTGTTTCTCAATTTTCTTTCGTACATTTCCTTTCCTCGTTTTCACAAATTCTATAGTTTGTTTTGCAAATTTCTTCGTTTGTCTTGCTTGTCTCAGTTTTAAAAATATCCCAAAACTGACACTCAGGCCGGAGCAAAAATTGAGAGAATGGCGAAATTTTTAACAGGTACCTAGGTAGGTAGGAACCAATTTTGCCCCCATGATGCGCACGGCATAGGAACCGAAAAGGTATGTAGGTACTTTGTTTAGGCACATCGAAAAAGAAATGACTAAATTGAAGTAGGTGTTTATTGAAGTCCCTGTTATTGAAACAGGCTCTTTAATAAATTGTCAGTTGGTACCGACCAACCGATTGGCCAATGTTGCTCATATGAGAAAAACTCCAACCACCAAACTGCAAATCATGTACCTAGTCTATGTCTTGTGCCTCATTGCATTGCAACAACAGAACATATCATAATGGCATTTAGGTACCTACTTCGGTTTGCAGTAGGCTACATGCTCACAAGTAGGAGGTATATGATTGTGAACTCTGAGTTTAGCTTGCTGTCAATGACAACTGCCAACAACACCCTGCCAAATTTTAAACAATAAAAATAATGTGATTCCTTTTAGACAGCACCTGAACAAAAATGAAATTGCCCATTGTGACTGCAAATGAAAAATGATAGGCAAAGCCTGGACTTTTCCTGCCAAATAGATAGGCCTAGAAAGGAGATGTCAAGGTATCTTGGTTGGTAGTTAGTTGAAAAAGCACAAGTGAGGAGTACTTTGTTGGATAATGTGAAAAATCATTTCAAAAATTGTAGAGGTCGTGCTAACCTAAATTGTCAGCATTCCTCGCCTTCATGTATTCTGCTAGCTCGATTACTTTTTTCCAGTTTGAATCCTCCCGGTTCTTCTCGATATCAGCTTCGAGCCTTGATACACCCCTGCCGCCAGCCATGGCAGAGAAATCTATCACAATTATCAGAATCAGGACCGATGACAGTAATGGCTCCGAACACAACAGTGGGTCCTTCAGAGTACCTACTTGATGACGACACAGCACTGCTGATTGCTGAAATGCCTTTGATCCAGATGATTTTTGCCAGATGATTTTTTAAACAAGATTTTTGTGAAAAACCCGCAGAAAAACCGTTAGAAATGTCAAAAAGGAGCCAAAAAACTGTTGGCAATACAAAAACACACACCCGCAGACCCACAGGAAATCTGCAATTTCACCAGCCTCAATGTAACGTTCATGTTGACATGCCTGTCTAATGAAGGAAAACTGGATTAGGATGTGGTTCTCGACCTCTGTGAACGCAAGCAGCTTTGGGCACCCCTTGGCTCCAAAAAACTGAGGATGAATTTGTTGTAAAATTCATGAAATGAAGGCCAGGGCCCCACCCGGATGCCCGAAGGCCAGGGGGCTGGCCTTCCTTCGGCCAGGAGGGCTGGCCTTCCTTCGGTCAGGAGCACCCCCGTATGGGAATGCTCCTGAAATTGATCATGGAGGTATCAAGTTTTCTTGGAAGGTCTCCTCTAGTCTTTGGCCAAAGGGAACCTAGCAAGGGTCCCCGGGCTCCGACCAGGGGTGGGCCCTGGTCTTCGGCTAGGGGGGGTGGCTGGCCTTCGGCCAGGGGGGGGCGACCCCCCTATGGGAATGCCTGACTGTAAAGTTCCCAGCGTATAAAGGCGGCAGCACACCAGGTGGGCTGCTTTTCTTGACAGGTGAAAAAAAAACAAAAAACGCTGTTGCCACTCTCTGGTGATTTCTTTCATTGTCGCCCAGGTTGATTTGCTTTGATGCGGTCTGGTCGTATGTTGCAAAGCTAAAACATGAGCGCTTTCACACATGTATGATGATCCAAACCTTTTTTCGGTTACAACTCTGAAACCATTTGAGGAACTCAATGTGCTCAAGTTTCGGTGTTGTAAAATTCCGTGCTCCTGCCAAGTATTTTCAATGATTGTGCAATTTTTATCGAAAGGTAGGTACAACATGGTTTCGACCTGCAGAAGAGTTGTGGAGGAAGCCTTCCACTTTCCAAAAACACCAAATCATTGAATTTGAACACCATTCGACAATTTTATGGACAAGGGAAAACGCGACATGACAGCATCGTTTTGTTTTTGAGCGGGGAAGAGGCCACGCCAGGGCTGCAAAAAAGTCGCTTGGAGGCCTGGACCACGGATTTTGGAGCCTGGTCAAATTTTGGTCGATGCTTTTTTTTGCTCGTCAGCACGTTTTGATCCTGGTCGAAAAATGCGAAAGGTATTTCGCATCGCCAATCTCTATTTCTTTCCATCCCGGACGAAAGTCGGAGAGCTTTTTTTTTGGCTTCCCAGCCCATTTCGATCACGGTCGGCCCACACGGTCGGCCCACAACGGTGCCAGCAATGCTCCCGTGCTTCCGACTTTTTGCAGCCATGGGCCACGCCTCCCTGGAAATCCGTTGGAGTCGTGGCCTCTTCCCCACTCAAAAACAAAACGCCAATTCCAGTCTAATTTTACTTGAAATAGGTGGCGTTTCATAATTTCACGTAAAATACTGGAGCCCAACAGCACACCACAGGGCACCAATTTCATGCAACACCAGAGAAAGCAGTTGACAGAACGCTCGTTGCTTATTTACTGTGCACATAAAGCAGTGACAACCATGTCTGATGTCACCTTTAGCTTTAGGCTTGCCGCACAGTAGAGTCCTGCAACTGCGGGTGCGTACCCACGGGTACCCGTGGGTACCCGCAGGTATGGGTAAGCTTTTAAGGATGACGGGTGGGTATGGACGGGTACGGAGCAATCCTGTGCGGGTACGGGTTGGGTACGGGTAAGGACTCACGGGTACGGGTTGGGTATGGGTGCTGGAGCGAGGAACGGGCTTGGGTAAATGGGTAAAAAATTTCTGGGAGACAAAAAAAATTGTGCCGGGACGCCCGAAAAAAAAATACTTTTCAAAATAAAAAACAAAAAAAAAAACGTTCCGGGCACAGACATTTTCTGTGAGAGAAAAGCCAATTTCGATTCAACTTTCGTTCGATTTGGGTTTCGTTCGATCGAAGGCGCCTTTTTTTTTTTTTTGAAGAAATTTGACATTTTTCGTTTTTTGAAGCTGCTCGACACACTGTGTTGAATTTTCCTTTCGGGACCATTTTTCTCATTCATATGCTGCCAAAAGCGCAAAGTTCACAGACGATTCTTTCGTGTTGATGCGTCTGTGCAAAGCACAGTCTGAGGGCAGAGCTTCGACAAGTTTTCGCATTTTTTTTTTTGGTTTGCGCAGAACTTGAGGTCAGCTGCAGAAATTGGCGAGGCCCGTCCTCGCCTGTTCATGAAAATGTGCAGTCATTTATAAAAGTTTCCTTTATTTTGTGAACTTTGCGCGATCAGAGCGGAACGGCCGTTTTTAAAATTTTATGAGAGGCGCACGCCACACAATGTCCACCCAAATTTTTCCGCCCGATTTCATAACCGCGCTTCACAAACAAACCTCATCATTTTCATTGGTGCAATTTACGGAATTCAGAGCTCTGCACACAGTCTGCAATTAAATAGAAATAAAGCTGCGCAGAGATATGAGTCATTTTCAGGTGACTTTTTGTCCCGAGTCCCGGCCGCCTATTTAAGAAATGCCTACCATTTTGGGCACTTTCCCATCCAACCACGTGTAAAAGTACTGACCCCCCAAAAACGGGAAAAAACGTTTGAAACAAGGAAAAAAGGTCGGGTTATGTTAGGTTAGGCTGGATAGGTCAGGTTTGGTCTTTATTTTTCACTTTTTCGTCACTCGCAAAATCGGGATATGCCCAAATCAGTAGGCAATTCTGAAATACGCGTCCCGGCCAGCAGAAATGCATTGGAAAGATGTCTGCGGAATCAACAAGCCGTGAAACGCTGCAGAAATGTTGTGCGTTAAACTTTTACCTCGAGACTGCTTCGAGTTTTGCACTTTCATTCGAAGTTCGGTCGGACTCCGGTTTGGAATGTTTCGACTGTCGGCAAAAATCTGACAGGCGATACTGCCGCTTCCTGACGAATTTTATGAGGCTTCGCGCTGGCACCTACGTTCTGGGATCAGTGCATAGGTTCCGTATGTGAAGTGGGCAGAAGATGCGATCTCGTTTTTGTTTCATGAAGTTTCGTTCAGTTGCAGTGTTGCCAGATCGCGGGTTTTCCCGCAATATGCGCTGGTATTTGAGGTTCCTCGCGGGATAATTTTGACTTCCGCGGGTTGCGGGATTTTCGCTGGTTTGCCGTCATTTCCGCAGTTTTTCCGCCAGTTTTGTGGGAGAAATTTTTTGACCATATTTTTCATCCCTTCAACAGTCGATTGGGCGAATTTCAGCTTTTCGGTGTTCCAATTTGTCCTGGTTTTCCCCTTTTCCGATGAGATAAAACTGGGTCCAAGAAAAGATGTTCACATTTGTGCCTCATTTTCCTATCTGTTGCGAGAAAGAACTGCGGTTTTTCGGCGGTTTTTGTAAATTTTCCGCAGTTTTTCCGCGAGTTTTCAGAAGAAAATCGCGCGCGGTTTTTCCGCTGGTTTTCAGAAGAAAATCCCGCGGGTTTTGAAAAAATGATCTGGCAACACTGTTCAGTTGGCATTACAAAAGTCAAATGGCTTTCTCCTTCAGAGTGCGATTTCATTGCCCGTTCGCCACGTGTTTGAAGTGTTTTCTCTTGTTTTTTTTTTTTTTTTTTTTTTTGAGAAATGGCGGATCTTGGAAATGAAAATTCCTCCAATTTCGGGATTTGTTCAGTGTTCTTTTGATCTGAAGTGGAGTTTTGCAATCAGAAAAGTGCTGAGAACCCAAAATGTTGTTGATGCTGATCGCTTGCGTTTTGCGAGATTTATTCCGCAAGGAGCATTTTTCCAAAATTCCGGAATTCGGCATATCGTGCCTAAACCAAATTCCGAGCGCGTCCGGTTCATCGGTACCTACCAACTTCCTATCTTGTTTCATTTCGGTTCAGATATGGTTTGTTTGACCAATGTTCTGTGACATCTTCACCATGCTACTTGTGATGCACGTGAGAATTCGCTATCTTTTCGCAACACAGGTAGACAGCACCACATGCACCTGGTCTTTATGCCCATTGCCCAACCATCAGCGTCTAGGTCTCGTGGGTATGGGTTGGGTACGGGTATGAAATTTTCACGGGTATGGGTGGGTACGGGTAAATTACTCATGGGTATGGGTTGGGTTTGGGTATCGCCGTCACGGGTACGGGTGGGTACGGGTAAAAAAATCCAAAAAATTATGGGTATGGGTGGGTACGGGTATCACCTTCACGGGTACGGGTTGGGTGTGGGTGTTGAAAACTCTACCCGTGCAGGACTCTACCGCACAGAGAGAACGGCAAGCAAGCGAACAACATCCGAGACTGCATTATTTGACAACACAACCGGCCGGCTATGGAACCAGTTACAGTTCAGTTAGATGCCGGACTTGGTATACCGTCTCTGCTTGGCTGCTCAGTGTTGCCAGGTGGATTTTAAAAAACCCGCAAGATTTTTGTGAAAAAACCGTGAGACATTTCAAAAAGTAGCTAAAAAACTGCAGGCTACAAAAATACAAAACGGTGGACTAATCTGAAATTTCACCCAATTTCTGAATGAAAAAGTTCGTGTTGACATGCCTGCCCAGGAGGCAGGATGTGGTTTGTGGCATGAAATGTGCGCCATTGCTTCCGCCCAACATTTTTCCAGGGCCACATTTTTCATCTGGATCTGGAGTGAAGAATGTATGGTTAGGTATTTGGTTGATTCTAGTTGCGTTTCAAAGTTCTTAGCTGTAGCATGCAGCAGAATCAGGATGTATAGGTACCAACTAGGTATGTAGGTACCTACCAATGAACTGCAAATTGCAATGCCTGCTGTTTCCTAGACGAAGTTGCCACTTAACCAGAACAGGCAGAGGAAATTCGATCTCGACCTCTGTGAACAAAGCAGATTTCAGAATTTCCTCAAATTGACAACAAAAAATACCCACCAAAATTTACCGAAGATTTCTTCAAAAACAAAAGTTCACTCCTTCCTGGGATTTCCATCTCTGCCCATGGGCCAACAACATTTTCTGGTCATTTGGCAAAAGTCTCTCATGTCTGACATCACAAAAGAACATTGTCGGCAAAACACTGCACACAAACACAAGAGTGACGACAACTGCTCTTATCAGTGGTCTTACTGTTCAAAATCAGCGAGAGTCATGTCGAACTGCACCAGCAAAGAAAGTCAATTTCAGACGGCCAATCAGAGATGCTGAAATGAAGAGACAAACAGATTGATTCAGCCCCTCCACTTTTTTTGTATAATTTTACATCCGTCATCTTTCGGGGAACTCCAGGGAAATGAACACTGTCGGTCAAGTTGGCCTCTCCGCCTCTTAATGAAAACTCGAAACACACAAACCAAACTTCCTTGCTCCGTTTGTGCAAATTGTGCTCTCATTTTGGATGCTTGTGTTCTGTGACGTGACGTCTCCCAGCTGTTGATGTCTTGTGGGTGAAGGAGAACCATGACTTTGAATCTGAGTCAACGGAATGATATCTGACGGCCAAATTTGGTAAAATATCGGCACAAACGCAGCAGAAATTTGTAATCAAAAATGTCAATTTTGAATTCGAGGCCAGCCAAATTGACCGGAAGTGACTAAAACGCTGAACCTGCTTGTCCTGCTGGTAATGGCCAGATTAGGGTGAGGTCAGGGTCAGGTGAGGTTAGTTTAGGTTAGGATAACCTAATCTAACTATAACCTCACCTATTTAACCATTACCAGCAGAACAAGCAGGTTTCCAGCAGGACAAGCAAGACCAGCAGGTTCAGCGTTTCAGTCACACCCAAATTGACTGACGTGTTTGAATGCAATTTGAAATCGTCTGCGCAGAAAAGCCTTGAATCACTTCAAAGAGGCATTTTGGTTCACGAAAATGCAAATGTGCTCGTGGCGTGGCTCAGTGGCGAAGAGCTCTGCCTGCCAATCGCAAGCGCAAGGTCGTGTGTTCGAGACTCGGCTGAATTATTTTTTTAAACCCAGCAGTCGTGGCCATCTTTCGGGTGACATCAGTACTTCTAAAGCCATAAGTAGGTACCTATCCCACCCAAAATGAGAAACTGTCAGTCCAGTCTCTTTCGTGTTTACGGTCTCTGCGGCCAATGTTGCCATTGGTCGAATGTAATTTGCGAATTATTTATGTTTGATGAAAGAATGAATCATGAATGAAACAACTCTGAGACTGTCAAGTCAATGGATGAATTGAATCTTTACTCGGCACTCGCAAAATACATACCTAATTTGTTCCAAAACAAGAAACAAAAAACAGAAAACTGCCAAAAACCACAAACCAAGAACGCAAAATTTCTGCGGAAAAAAAAAACAGCAGAAAAACCACGAACTGCAGAGCCGAACCAGCGAAAAAACCGCAACCCGCGAAACCCAAAATTTTCCCCCGGGCATTGGGCAAGCCCAAAGACCAGCGGAATTTGATCTCGCTACAATAGTCGCAAGTAGCAACACTGGCTGCTCCAGCTCCACCTCCACCAAAGAAAGTAGAGGGTCCAATCCACTTCTTTGACCTCCACCACTCCGCCGCAGTGTTCCCACGCGGCCCGGTTGCCGTGACCCTGAAAGATGGGCAAAAACGCCCTAAATTACCCTAAGTTTGTCTGGGAATGAATGAATACTTAAAGACGGTCCGGTGGTCCTGTCCGGTAGTCCTGTCCGGTTGTCCGGTTTTCAGGGACCACCATTTGTTGCTTCTGGTGTTATCTGTCCCATCTTGTCCTCTCTCTCTCTCCCGTCATTTTCATTTTGTTTTATGCATTTTTCATGCCCAATTTCCAGGTTGCTTGGTTTGCATTGCAAAGCTAATAAATAAATTGAGACATCTTTGGTCAAAAAAAGGTGTTAACACAGAAAACACGCACTGGACAGTGCATTAACATTGAAAACACGCACTGGACAGGGTGTTAACATGGAAAAGACACACTGGCAGGGTGCTGACAGAGAAAACATGCACTAGACAGGGTGCTAGCATAGAAAACACGCACTGGACAGGGTGTTGACACAGAAAAGACGCACTGGACAGGGTGTTAACATAGAAAACACTCACTGGACAGGTGTTAACATAGAAAAGACACACTGGGCATGGTGTTGACAGTGAAAACACGCACTGGACAGGGTGTTAACATGGAAAAGACACACTGGACACTGTGCTCACAGAGAAAACACGCACTAGACAAGACAGGGTGCTAACATAGAAAACACGCACTGGACAGGGTGTTGACACAGAAAAGATGCACTGGACAGGATGTTAACTTCTCTTCGCGGTCCTTTTCCCTCCTTTTCCCTTTACCCCTCCTTTCGATAATGCAGCCGACGGTCGCGTTTCCTTCCCATCCCTTCCCCTTCCTTCCCTGGTATATGATGAACCTCTGCTGTTCACAATTGATGATTGCCTTTATGGCATGAAAACCTGCATAACAGAGTGAATCTGATACCGATACCGATGTTAACACCCTGTCCAGTGTTTCTTTTCCATGTTAACACCTTGTCCAGTGTGCGTTTTCCATGTCAGGACCCTGTCCAGTGCATGTTTTCTACACCTATGTCCAGTGCATCTTTATCGAGTTGCGGCAAAATATTTGGCGGAAAAACGTGCTGAGGAGATATCCGCGGTGGCCAAACGCCAAGTGGCAAAGTGCTCGGCAGCCAGTGTCCCTGGCGCACTGTCAAATCAATCATACCTAATTGTGTGAGACTTTCAAATTTGGAGATCCCTGACTCGTCCAGTGTTCTGTGTTTTAGTCATTCCGTCCAGTGTCTGGCGTCCAGTGTTCAGTGTTTTAGACGCACCCCCCTGAAAATGGGAACAACCGGAACACTGCAGTCAAGTCGTCAACCTCCACAAACTTTAAACTTGTGTAAGGTTTTCGGGGTGTTCCCCAGGGCTTCTTTTCGCCCACATCAACCCATTCATACTTTGCGCCTTACTCTGGCGCCATTCATACCAATCATTCACGATACCCACACTGGTGTTCCGTTCGGTACCCCTGTATGTGTACCTCCACACTCCACTGAACTGCGTAGACGACACCAGAAAGTGGGAATTGCCATTCAACAAAATTGCATTTGCTTCAAGGCTCCATAAACTTCGTCACAGGTTGAGGCGATCAGACATTTTCGTTTTGGTCTGCATTGTGGCTGGGGAACTTGAATTTCCTTTATTCCATCCATCAGAACCCTTTTTCTATTCGTGATCTGCACCTCTAAAGAGGTGAAAACCCCTGATTATACCGCAGGGATGAGTGGTTGAAAGATCTTGGGACCTTTTTTCATGACGTTCCCGACTACTGAGCATCGGCGAGAAAAAATGGAAGGTGAAACAAAATATGCAACCAGACACAACCATGCCGCGCTCCAAGGAAGCATTCCAAATTATCACTGTCTGAATCATTTAGGCGACCTATCTGGATCTGTGAATTACCCTCTACCCTCAGAGTCAGAGTATAGACTATGAAACCCATTCAGCGTCGCACTAATAATGGCTTGAGTCTTTCGATGTCTACAGCGGAATGTACTTTTGCAATCTTTTTTCCTCGTACTGTCACAGCATGGAACAGCTTGCCGTGTATCTCTGCCATTATTACCAGAACTGTTAGAAATCTATCCAGACTGCAAGAAATTCCCTCTGCTTAACCATGATGCCCAAGCTGAGTTTTTTTTTTTTTTTTTTTTGAAGTTTGCTAAATTTTCAAAACTCGGTTTTTTTGTCCTTTTGACTTCAGACTTGACATTGTGTTATTCCTGCATTTTAATTTGTGTTTCCTGTAAAATTGCAGCACCCAAAACATTTATAGCTGCTTCTTGTATTGAATGGCAAAAAACAAAAAAAAAACTTGTCAACTGCAATAGAAACTCAGACTACATAAGTTTATTTCTCTCTGTTTTGATTTTTTCGCTCACGTGACGAACTCGTAATAACGCTGACAAATGAAAAAATTACCTTGCAAAATATTGCAATGAAAAATTGAAAAATATTGCAGTCCGCAAACCCCAAACCATTGACATGTTTTGGCGAGCGAACACACAGGGGCTGTGGGATTTCGTGCGGTGAAACCCAACCTTTCGTCCTCGCATTGGAACGGATGAAAAATCAAATAAAATCCTTGCCCTTGCCGGTTCTTCGCCTTCGATATGAATTGCGTTTTCCAGCTATGGAAGTTGGCCGCGGGCTCTTTAGTGTCACCTGCGGGCTGCGCCTCGTCTGGAATTTCCAAAATGCATCAGCTCATCTGCATTTGCAGGCGTTGTTCGGGAAATGGCGCTTTTTCCCAGAGCTGCATGCGTCTGACAAAATTATGGGGTATGCAATACACTTCAAGAGATTGTGTGCAGATTGCAGCTTTTAATCGAAAGGAGTTCTTCGTTGGATTGTTGTCTGTCCCTTTTGCCCTTCCAAAATCATTTTTCAATTCAATTAAATTTCGGGAATTCTGCTTGAATTTTCTCAAATGTTCCAAATGAAAAGCGCTGGAAGCCCAGATCAATGAAAGTTGCGGAATTGAAAGGCGTGTGGTGCGCGTATGTTTTGAAAAATTTGGGGTAAACGTTTGCGGATTTTTTTACCCTGAATGATTTGCCATATTTGCGAGCCCAGGATCAAGTGGCATTTGTCACGCAATGATGGTTGTGCTTTGGTAATTTACAACTTTCAACCGCATGGACAGGATCAAGAAGTAAAAGCACTCGAGTGTTTCAGTGATTCATCGCATCGCGGCGCCAATGCAGATGATCCTGCAAGAAAGGCGATCCCAGCATCGACAACCATAAAAAAACATGTAGTGTATTTCTCGCATTTTCTCAGAAAGTTTCCAGCAGATTTTGAATTGATTGTGACCTTGGAAAGAGGAATGACGCAGCTTTAAGTCAATGATTTTAAAATTTAAACAACCCAGAAACATGCGCGCTATCACATCGACAGAGATCGCCGTGGACAAATTAAAGGGGGCTAAGTGTAAGAAACTTTAATTTCTACTCCTGTGAATTTCCATTTAAAACCCATTGTTGTTCAACAATTTTTTCATTTCTCTGTTTTCACTTAATTCTATTTAATAATTTGTCCAATGTGAGATGTCATTGGATTGATTTTCCGGCATTCAAAATTCTTGTGGGAGGCATTTGGGATGTCCAGAGCGGAGCTCCCAATACAGGGTGTTTCAAAAAACCGCGCAACCGTAAATCTTGCATGCAGCTCAACATTTCGAGGGTCAATTTCGATGTCCCAACGTTTGACGTTACGTTTTTATTTTCTTAATTTGTTTATTTTAATAATTTCTTTCGACCATTTGGATACCATATGGGCAGCAAAGCTATAAAGCCATATGGTGTCTCAGGTCGTACCAAGTGCATGCATGGCTTTGCAGAAATTATTTAACAGTCAGAAATTCACTCAGTCAGAAATTATTTAATTATGCCTTGCCCCTTCTGCGTGTGCAACGCGGAAAATTAAATTTGCCTGTTGCATACGCAGAAGGGGCACAGCAGAAATTAAAACATGTCCTCTAGCCCCTCCGAAACAATCTGCTATGCAACATGCATGGTTGAAATTTGTCGTGTTGCATACGCAGAAGGGGCAAGGCCGGAATTTTTACGTCACCTTCTCGCCCTCTTGAAACAATCTGCCATGCCACTTGCATGGTTTAAATTTTCTGCGTTGCATACGCATAAGGAGCAAGGCAGAAATCTAATCATTTTTACTGTGTTTTCACATGCACTATGATTTCCTGCACGCACAGACAGGCATGCAATTGCATTCACTGAGACACCATGGGGGCTCTATGGTTTTTTGTGCCCCGATGGTAACCAAGAGTCCGAAACAAACTAACAAAAACAGAAACGTCGAAGGTTGGGACATTCAAAATGACCGTCGAAATGATGAGCTTCACGAAAAATTTCAGATTGCGCGGGTTTTTTGAAACACCCTGTAAACGGGATCTGGATTGGAGAGCGAATTCAAAGGAACAGAGCCCCTGGTGATTGGAGGAGCTGATGGCTGAGTCTCAAGGAACTGCGCAGAAATTTTAAAATTTCGGGATTAATTGCAAAATTGCTACTCGTAATGCCTTGATTTCACACCATAGGGTGAGCCAGAGAGCAGATGAGGTAGGGCCAAGCAAATCTCTGGGCATTTCTGGGGCATTTCTTCGCTGGGGGCCGTTGCCATCCTGCCCCCAAATGATGTTCCTGCGCATCCGAAGGCAAATCGGCAGAAATCAGGATGGAAAACTCAGTCAAGTTTTGACCGCGTGGCGAAAAAAATTGTGCAGATTAAAAAGCACATAGAGTGTGAGCTGTATTTTTCGGTTAAATTTTACAATTAGCATCTACCGCCGCATCCATTCCATCCGCCGCATTTTCAGCCGCCGCATATTCCGCATTTTTAACGCCGCATCCGCCGCGTCTTCAGCCACTGCATCCTCAACCGCTGCATACGTCGCATCTCAAAAGTATATGCTGAAACATGGATGCTCAACTTTCTTGTTGGTTTAATTTTGGAATAATTTCTTGCTTTTTATTTTTGGTCTTTGCGACTTTTATTGCACGGCGGCGATAAGCAGGAACTGGCAGAAGGTTCAGCCCGAGATGCGGCGGATGGGGCCGTTGAAGAAGCGGTCAAGGCTTAAAACTGGTTAACGCGTCCAAAGCGGAGTAGAAGGATTAGATTTCATCTTCGCTATGACGCGACTTTAGGAGCGTAAACTGATCAATCACTTATCAGCAGCTATTTGCTGAAACTGACCTCCAGGACATGAATAAAGTTCGTTTTGCCTTTCCTCTTTCTGTATAAAATTAGCCAAACCTGACATTACCCTCTACTTTCACTTCCTGTTTCTTGTTGTCAACCCACTGGTTGGTGTGCGCCTGTTGCTTATTGTCAACGTGCGCCAGGTGTGGCGGATGCGGCGGATGCGGCGGATGCGGCGGTCGCGTCCTCCTTTCCGTTTCTCTTGTGCGTGGAATTGGTGCCGCGGGGCAATGTGAAGTTTACTCTCCCTTCGACAGTCTCCTGGTGCGCCACAACAATTTGCGAAATTCATGCATCCCAATTTTGATTTAGAATCGCAGTTCAAACTCAAGTATATTCCCATCACACCAAGGAATGTGATTTAGATGCTCAGGACATCATGATATAGACTGCAAAGCAGAAGAATAAAAATCTGAACTCGACAACTCGAAATTTGTGCTTTTGATTTCTCACAGAGTGGGTGTCATAACTGGAACAGCATTCGTAAAATAGCAATTCTGGAACTAGCCGGGATACGAGTACGGTTACGTGTCTTCTTCTCTGGACATCTGTAAATGTCATGCTCTTACGGAGGCTATGATGCTCCATTCTCACTTTAAACACCATGTATTCTCGTTTAAAGTTTGGTTAAGGTATGATTACGATAAACCTAGTCGACGCTATAGGTCCCACAGGTAACAATCAGGTGCGATGGCCAAAAGGTCCCTATATCGAGAAATTTGGTTCGAATAATTTGCACACGAAGATATTGGATTGCTCGGTACTGCTGGAAAATTTGAGAATTTTGCAGGATATTCTTTGCCTTGGGAATGTTGTAAAATTCTTTCCATGCCCATTGAATTATTTTTGGCTCTGCAGCCTGCACATCCGTATTAGCTATCAAAAAATGCAGAACGAATTGAGATGGAGACAAGAAACTCAAGAAACTACTGTATTTCAAAATGGTGGGAAGGTGCAAAAGGTGGATGCATTATGGATGAGATTGTGGAGGCAGAGGCCTTATTCCGATTCCGAATAGAATAAAAAAGGGGAATCGTAAAAAGAAGCCGGCGAACGAACAAGACAAGTTCTGCACGCCGTGGAAATAATGCGAGCTCCCAAAACGCACGGACAAAGAATTGAGCAGGTTTCCGGGGATCCCAGAGGCCGGACCTTCCGAGTTCCGATGGCCGGGGGCTCGACCCGTAGGCCTCTGGGACCCTTCTGCCTCTCTGATGCTTTTTGTTATGAAGAGGCCGATAATTAAACAGGTTGAATTTTGTGTTTGCAAGACGGTGGTGAGCAGGAGAGGTGAGTTGTTCAGTTGTTCACTGCTTGGTGCTCACGATGAACCACCAAAATACTCGTAACGCGGCCATTTGGACATTGCGCGGCGAGTAGCGGCTGCCATCAAGGTGAAGACAGGCGCAACGCCAACCCAACAATGTTATGCTGGCTGATACGGCAACAGCAACCAACCTGAGCAACAAGCTCCAGGTAAGAGACACGCCAGATTCTTGAGCGAAAGATTCACGCCGAGCAACTCCAATGCAAACATGCGAGCAGAGAGGTGAGCCTACACAGTGAAACGTGGCTGACACCGTGAGGATCTTGGTTCGGTTGTGCAACGCGTTTGCTGCCAAAATGTGGGCAACACGTGACCAACTTTTTTGTGCCAGTGCATGCGAAATTGGAGCGATAACTGTTGTGAAGTTGTTCAACTTATTGCTCAGCATTAGCTTTGGTGGACAATTCATTTGCGCAGTTTTGTTGATGCTCCATTTGTGAATAGCATTAGCTAGCATTGGCCAAATAATGGTCTTCACGGAACGGCTCTTCTTTTTTTTTTGAAATCGGCAAAACCCCACGCTCTTAATTGTCAGTTCATCTCCTGAAACAATGTTGATTTCTTCACATTTAGCCCAAATATTTCTATCCGCCTCAGGTTGTTCCAAGGTTTGCAGTGAATTACGCAAGAACGATAGTCATACCAACTCTTATCAGGTATCATGGTGTCTTCCATTCATGTGACCATGTCGCTTTCTGCTTGTACAGGGCATGACTAAGTATGCTCTGCGCTGGAGCGGTGTGGAAATTGGACGGATTTTTAAAGCTTTCTAATAATTAGAACAGATCAGGCGATTTGAGGCTTGAGGTAGATGGTCTGATTATATTTTCATTTGACATGTCATGTTATAGGTACTTAAACATGTTTTTCCTTTGGCATGTATTTATATTTAAATTTTCATTTTTGAATGTTTCAAAAAGAGGTCTGGTTTGGTTAGCTTTAATGAAGAAAACGGGAGGCAAAACGTAAGCCACATCCCGGAAGTTGGTTACGCACCAAAAATGTAGCTGCTATAAGTTAACCAACAGACATGCCAACTACTCTATCCGAGGGGAGTCAACACATGATGAACTCGAACTCGACAAGCCTCAAATCAAAAACCGCGGTTTTGACAAAAACACCACTGCATAAAAAAAAGAGAATGAGATCAAATTTGTTGGGAAGTTCCTGAAATTTTTATCGGTTTGAATAGGTACGTGGACACTTCGTGTAAAAAACAAAGGCAAAGTGTGTGGAAGAATTACTGCTAAGTGTTAATTCAATGTGTGCACTCAAGGCGCTGATCCGCGCCAGCCTTCTCCATGAGCGCAAGATGGTGCATGCAGGTGAAGTTTTTGGAATGCATCAAAAATGGGAAATTTTCCCGCAACCAATGTCAAGCCAAGTTGTGGCAGGTGGTGCGAATGCACAAAAATCTTGCAATCTGAGCAGCAAGGGCTCAGATTTGAGTGAATGCTGGAGGGACGATTAAGAAATCTCCGGATCTCGGTCTGGTGGCTGACACCCCAGTAGAGTCACTCTACGGAGGGCGGAGGGACTATTCAGAGTGCGACTGGCAGTCCCGAGGAGGATTCTTCAAAATTTCTTGCAATCCCCGAGGTGCAAGAAATTTTTCAATTTCAATTTCAAATTCAAATTTTTCAATTTCAACATGCATATCTGACTGTTTTTGGTGACTTTTCTGCTGATTAGTGGTGACGGGGGGTCCCCCTCCGCGCCCTCGCGTCGTCTTTCTGCGACCTTGTGAAACTGTTTCCATAACAGCTGCATTTTCCCGGAGCGGGGGACTGGGATAGAACGGACTGAGGCAGAAGTGGACTGAGGCAGAAGTGGACTGAGGTAGAATTGGACAAAGGAGGGTGTTTTGGAGGGAGTTTTTGCATGGATGTGGTAGCGTACACCTGTCCAAACTAAACTTAACCTAACCTGACCTAACCTAACCCGGAGAAATTCAAAAAATCAGCCTCCAAAAATGCAAAATTCTGCCTCAGTCCACTTCTGCCTCAGTTCGTTCTGCCCCAGTCACCGGTCCCATTTTCCCACTGTTTCCATTCTGTTCCATACAGTCGCCCACAAGACATCTCTGACAACGAAGAGGCTACCGGCGATAATCGTGCAAGATTTCGCGGTTTAGTGAATTACGAGTATATAGGGTTTTCGGATTCGTGCCTTTCCCAAATATCCTCGATTTCTGTGATATCTCTCTGTCGTCATCCTGCGCTACACTGCAGGTGTAAGGTGTTAACTATGGCTGCTGTAAACTAACCTGTGCAGTTTTTTACAACAGCAAGAATCTTCGTGTAGGTGGTCTTCACCTCCCTAACTTTGGCCCATGGGTGCGCCAAATTTGATCCAGTAGCATCATAATGTTGCAGCAGGTGTAAATTTGCCAAATCAGAGTTCAAAAGCAGTGCCATATTTATAGATTATACAAACCGTGATGGAAAAAGTGTTCATCTTGGATAAGTATTTCAGCTCGATAAATTCAGTCAGCAGCAGTTGCAATGAAGCCAAAGTTGATTTCAGCAAATCACAGAGGGCAAAGGAGAAAGGACTCTCCCCTCAGCAGTTGCATCAGCATTCGCAGGGAAAAGGTAAACTTCGAAAATGTAGCCATATATCGTTGTCACTTTTTGTTTTCATCCGATCGTGGTGTCTCTCCATTGCCAGCGAGTGCTTCCTTTGAATCCTCACACTTGTGGTTGCCGATCAATTGGAACAAATGCCAGCAGACCACTTGGTGATTGGAGACAATTTCCAGTCACGTTGCAGGTCGCCAGATGCACACCGGCAATAACCGGACCGTCATTGTGTTAATTTTACCATTCCGGACCGCCTTTGACGATTCTGAAAAAAAGCAAGCATGACCAAAAGTTGCTCGTTTGTTTTCGCTTGACTGTGACTCGGTCTAAACAGTAAACAGAGGATGATAAACGTCCATTCAAGTGTTGGCCCCGGCTCTGGGTCAATCAGGCATCATCGGTTTTGGACATTCTTTGGTCGGACATAAATTCGCCTCGACCACTGAATGCTCCAAACTTTAAACATGACTCCCAGGTTGGGCTCCGCAAATTGGTTTGCAATTTGGAGAAACTGTCCGTGAGAAGCATTTGCAGCGTTTGGACTCGACCCCTTTGATACCCATAACCATTTGCTGCATTTCGGCTCGATCCCTTTGACAACCACAGACATTTCTGAGTTTGAGCTCGACCCCTTTTGGCACCCGCAACCATTTGCTGCGTTTGGGGTCGACCTCGTTGACACCCACAACATTTGCTGAGTTTGGGCTCGACTCCTTTTACACCCTTAACCATTTGCTGAGTTTGGGCTCGACGTCTTTGACCCTCAACCATCTGATGCATTTTGAGAAACGAATAAAGGGAGCAGACTTAAAACCCAATGAATTGAATACAATTTATGTTAAAACCGGCAATTCTGTTATATTCTGCTGTAGATTCTCCAAAGCCAAAATCACCTGTAATTACGGATCTCGAAGACTGCGGCTATGATCCCACTGACGACTTGTCCAACATAGACGACCTTATTCACCTAACTGGACCAATCACTGAAGACGCAATCATGAAATGTCTTCAGGCCAGATTCAACGCTGGGAAATATTATGTAAGTGTAGACCTGGATGCCTGAAAGTTTTGAGATATACGGAGCCATTCTGAATAGGCGGGTCATAGGCGATTTTTTCAGACTTTTGAAGCACGGGGCAATGCAATTCTCCATTTCGCATGCGCCGCAAAACACATTACATGAAGGAATGCATTTAACAGCACTTACTAGATGGGGAATAACATTGCCCCGTGCTTCAAAAGTCTGAAAAAAATCTCCTATCGCCCGCGTATTTTGAATGTCTGAGTATACGGAGCTTATCAAAAGTTCTCGAACATATGCGATATTTTAAAGTACTGGTTAACACCACTGGTTAACACTGTTATACTAGTAACACTCGTAACACTAGTAACACTAGTAACACATAACACTGGTTAACACTGGCCATCTAATTTTAACAAGCCTTGGATCAACGTCACGCCTCACACGAGTGTCATGATGCTTTGCGGCTCATGCTGCCATTGATTTAAAATGGCGCCTGAGTAAAGAAAGCATGTTTGGTTTGAAAAGAAATAAAAAAAATAAAATCTAAGGAAATTTGCAAAATTGCAAGAGTTTGCTGATCAACTTCTTGCAGATAATTAAAGAATTTAATTTGTACAGAATTGTAAAGAATGGGATGCAAGCAAGGACTGGAATTTCTGCGGGCGTCTTTACAGAGCGTACCAAATGTCTTCGAACATACGAGAAATTTTAAATGTCTGATGGCAGGGGTCATCAATTTCAACGTTGATAATAATAATTATTATTTATTATTATCAAAGAGCAATATTGCCACGAATTCTTGTGGGTGACAGATCAAGTCGATTGAGTAAAAACACACATATTCACACAAAGACACAAGCCAAAACTCGATTGCAGTGGAAAAAAAAGTCAAAGCACACTAGGTGCGGCGCCCAGGGATGCCATGGCTCGTGAGATAAATGGAGATGAGGGGAGAAGATTGTTCCAATTTCTGGCTGTCCGGTGAAAGAATGAGTTGAAATAACGGTTTGTTGCAACTTCATGCCACGAGTGTCATGATGTTTTGCAGCGCGCGACGCCATGTGTTCGCTCCCATGTTCAGAAACCTTTGGTAAAAGGACAGGTCTATTTTTCTAATCTTTGTCCATCTTTCCGCCTCTCAAAGCATCCGCACGTTCATCCGCATGCTTTTGGTGGGATGTGTTTTTATCGTGATTGCACAAAATGACACTCGTGCAATTTGCTCACATTTTGGCGATTTCTTCACAGCCCACATTTTTCGCATTTTCTTCACTTTTGTTGAAGCGCAATGTTCGAACTTCCAAACGGAAAGATCGAATTTTGCAACCTTCTGATTTGCTTGGGTGAGGCGCATGGGATGAGCATTTTGGTGGAAGATGCAAGCACCTCTCCTAGATCGTTGGTTTGGTTCGCTGCTCTTTTTGCTGCTTGCTCACGCTGTTGTCTTGGGGTTGACTTGTTTAAAAATGAAGCGAAACACGCTGGCCCAGTGGCCAACATGCGGAAGAATGCTGCCTGTGCGGGAAATATCAGAAAATAAATGCTCTCAATACCTAATGAGGCTATCAAGGATGCAATAAGGAAAAATACCGATTTCACAGTTTTGCCTGTTGATGAATTTACCGTTGTTTAAAACTTTTCGTGAATAACGCATACAGCCACAGCACGAGTATACACAGACTCATTTTCTCTACAAACTATATCCACAAACTCCATCGGAGTATTTATAGGTCTGCGAACATTGCTAATTTATCGGAAGTGATTTGAGGGGTGCATGCAAAAGGAAACAATTTTTTGCAACAGGCAAATAACTCCAAACAATCAGGAACGAAGCACTAACCAGTATAACCTATGTGGAAATGGAGTTCTTCAAAATTGCATTTTTGGGTTGGGAGGTGTTATGCTGAGGAAGGTAAGCACCACCCACTTGCTTCCCAAAAACAAAAGATGTCAACAATCTGATGTGACAAATGAAATTTGCAGCGTGCCGCTGCTGCATGAATCAAAATTTTTGCGCCAGAAATCGGCACAAACGTGGGCGAATACAAATGAGTGAGAAGAAATGCGAGTTGAACATGATGACCAAGCGAAGGCCATCACAAACACAGCAGCGCCAGATCCCGATAAAAAGACCAATGAGAACTCTGGAAGTGAACCGATCTCTTGTATGGTTCACTTCCCCCGAATTGAAGTGAACCGAATTGACTTTCAAATGAAACCATTGCAGAGGCGAACTGACAACGGTATGGCCGTAAGTATTGCATTTTGTAAGAGATCGATCCTTTCTGACTCTTTTTTTTCCGCGTACTGCATTAGATTGGAATGGTCTTGCTCCCACTTCTAACCTAATCGTGAAAGCACTGAAAGCTAAGCATGCAGTAGCGCGCACAAGTCTTATTCCGTGACTTCTCTTTTTTTTAACCTTCTGATTGTGCCAGTATAAAATTGTACCTATAAGTTATAACCATCGTTCATTGTGCTGTGATTTGTGTTTTATGATTTTTATGTACCTACTTGACTGGCCAGTGCCAATACATTTCGCCTGGCGACAAATTTGAAATTAATAAAATAAATAAATAAAATCTCTCAATCCGGATATTCTTTTCCGGATAGAATGCAGATAGAAACTATTCGATTTTTCGTTTTTGACAAGTAGTAAAACGCATAATCACGCGGGCATGGCAGGTAATGTGATTTTCAACGTTTTTTTTCGTCAGACCAACATTGGACCAATATTGCTCACAGTTAATCCATATCGCAACGTCGGAATGCCAATCATCCTCAATTGCTCAAGGGAATCAGAATCATCTCCTGAATTTCTCCGAATAGTGAAGGAAACGTTGAGGCAGCAGACTGAAACTGGTTACCCTCAAGCCATCATTCTCTCAGGTTAGAAAAGCGGCATGTGTATATACGCAGTTATTTTATTACTCCTCAAAAGAAATTTCTGTGAAAAGAAAAATCATGTAATTCTTCCTGTCACCATACGAGAAATAAACATCAAAACACAACCAACACTCTCAGGTTCCTTTATTTTTTTTTTCACAAGTTTGTGCAAACTCACCTGCGCCTGAAGTCTATTTGGAACTTCAGGTTGACATCGATTTGATAACAAATTCAAAAAAGTTATGAAGTAAAATTTGTCAATAAAATTTGGCTTGCGGTAAGTTCCAAAATTATCTTGTCAGACTCAAACAACCATCACCAAAAAGAAGAAATTTGCTAAATGTTTTCCATAACCATGCAAAGCCAAAGGCATGGGTGAAAAATATATTCATGGAATGGATAGGGAAAAGTCGGATATAAGCCGTCTGACATTGTCCCGCGAAAGTGACCATTTTTCAAAGTACGTTGTATACAAAACGCAGTAACTACGGGATATCTAGCAAATTATTCAATGAATGGCAAAAAATACGGACATGTTCGTTTTCGCATACGATTTGAAAATAAACAGTAACAAAATTTGCTCCGACCACCCAATTGTTGGCTCCCAAAGTTCCCAAATTCAGATTTTTGCCACGCTTTGGGATTGCATGCAATGTCGATAAAGGCCCAATTATTGAATGAGCACTTCTGAACTCTGAAGAAGCTCCAAAGAAAATAACTTAAAAAATGAATGTGCCCCGGGGTGCAAATATTAGCCATATTGAGCGCTAAAATATCCCTCGGGGGAATATAGACGGAAATCCAGTTGGGCTGATTTGGGTGATTTGGTTGCCAAGCAACTGAAATGGGTTGGCATGGTGTGAACATGAACTGCCACACGCAGACGTAACATATAGTTGTTTAAAAATTTCGAAACAAAAGATCAATCTCAACTCCAAACAGTGCCACTGAGATCCACGAATTCAGCCATCTTTTGGGATCTCTCTACTTTTGGTCAGAAATACGAGTACCTACACATGTGAAAGTATTGAAAGTTTTGTCCTCAGTTTTTGGCCAATTGGCAATGTCTCCTGCGTCTGGCAGTTCATGTTCATGCTTTGCGAACCAATTTCAGTTGTTCAATCAAATCACTCAAATCAACCCAAGATAAATGAAAAAATAGCCCAATAACAGGAAATTCAGTTCATTCAACTTTTTGGGAGCTCATATCACCTCATTGAGGCACCGGAACACACACAAAATATTTTTCAGATTTTCTTCAGAGCAATCCATTCTCAAAAATATGGCCTTTTCTGACGCGACCAGCCCCAAGTATACAGCTTTCCCAAAATCTAATTTCGGTGACTTTGGAGGCTCATATCTCGGAATTGGGGGGCTGAGAAAATTTTGTCACTGAATATTTTCCAAATCGTATATGAGCACAAGGAACGCATCTGCATGTTTTTCTCGATGCCTTTTCCGGACAACCTGAATAAACTGGGGAAACTTCAAACTCATCACAAAGAATAAAACGCCTCAAAATTGTCGGAAGGTCGAACACCTTCCGACAATTTTGCACCACCTTCAACGATAAAACCATGGAACATTGCCAAATGAACTTCTTTCACAATTTTTCTGTTCCGGTTTTGACCCGATTTTTGGGATCAAAACGTCCGTCTATTTGGCTCGCCAATGAAAAAGCAGATTTAGGTAAATTCGCAACAAGAGATAAGACAATTTTCGTGCAACACGTGCCCAGATTCTATCCAGAGCTTTTTAATGATTGAGTTTCTCGTCTTTCCCGCTGTATCTAAACGTGTACCATCAGGATGCAGTGGTTCTGGCAAGACGAGGGCATCGATGACATTCTTACGTCAGCTTTTCGATGTAGCCGGAGGTGGCTGTGAAACGGATGCTTTCAAACATTTGGCTGCTGCTTTGACGATCCTACGATCACTTGGATCCGCGTCAACGGTATCAAACAAGGAATCTACTAGGATTGTAAGTTTTGCACTTGTTCTTCGCTCATATCCACTATCCATTCATTTCACAAGTTCTATTAAAAATATCCGGAGCGCCATTAAAAAAATGCCTGCATTTACGTTGGACCTTTCTGTAGCTTTATTGACACAGACATCACCAAATAAGACACCGGGTTCCAAAGTACACACCGGTGGAGTTCCAAGGGCATACACTGTCGGAACTGGGGGAGGAAGCCGAGGCGGCCGGTTCTCAGAACCTTAAAAGACGGTTTTCTCATTTTCACAATTCCAAACAAATCAGCAGAAGCTCGACCAATCACGGTGCGTCCTGATTTGAAACAACGATTATGACATCTGAAGCAACAAACTGCATGGTGTCAACCAACTGCATGGTCGAAAAGCTATTCGGTGTTCTTCAAATGAAAATTTCCAAAAACACTTTCAGGAGGATTCCAACCCACCATCCACCATCCCCAGTGACCTCTCCATCCAAAGCCAGACCACTCGGCCACGCCGGCTGTTGCAGAATTTCGCTTCGGATATCCGTATTCACATAACTGTTTCTTTATTCGGTCATTTCAATTTTGAAAGCATCTGATTGGTCAAAATTCTCGTGATTTCAGTTGTATTTTGAAGTTCACGGGCCGCTCTGCCCTTGAAAGTTGAAACCCCCGCTACCCTTCGCGAAATCTGGACCCACCACAGGTCACACTCCTTCATGAAAAATGGGAGTATACAAATATGTCATGGAAATTTGTTCCGTGAAATCGTTTGATTCTGTTTTTATCCTTGCATTTCTTTGTCCTCTTTGCGCACAGATACGAATATCCTTGACACGACATATATCTTTTGGGATGTTGTGCAGCCTCTGATGTTGTTTGTGAAAACTGTTACGTGACGGTATGAAGGGTTTCTGCTCATTTTTTCTCTCTGTCGCTGTTCTGACTGCTTGGGCTACAGAGAGAAAAAGAATAAAACAGGTGAAAAATGCAACATCATTTTACATTTTTCTTGCGGCTTTGTTTTTCTTCAGGGTCACTTCATCGAAGTTCAGGTCACAGGTGGTGCACTCTACAGGACTAAAATCCATTGCTACTTTGTTGACCAAAACAGAGTGATAAAACCGAGTCGCGGAGAGAAAAGTTACCATATCTTTTACCAAATGTTGGCCGGAATAACTACAGAAGAGCGAGGTGAGTGAATATTTCAGCCTGCTAGGTCTTTGCAACCATTATATTCTTTCTCTCGACAATCGCCCATAAAACATTGAATGGCTTTCCAAAGCTGCGTCAGGATGGACAGATTTTTTGGCATCAGACTTTTTTTCGATCGTCTGTCCAAAACATATTTGCAGTTGCAACAATGGACGGGCAATGATCAATGCTCCAATGTTCTTCTTTGCACATTGTTGCAAGTGACATTCTGTTTCGGACAGACGATCTAAAAAAGTCTTAATCTCTCCATCCTGACGCGGCTTGACAAGCGCGTTTTGACTTCGAACCTTTTCAAGGAGTTCTTCTTTCTGGTATTGGGAAACTCCCGCCAATTTTGAAATTGAAATTTTTGAATCGGAAATTTTTCAGATTGAAATTGAGAATTTGAAATTTCACACACAGTTTTTTTCTCGAATTTACCTTGTCTTGTGACAGGCGAAATTCTTATGATGCATTCAACGCATTTCCAGGTTCAGCCCCCACAAAGTGGAATTTCATGATTTTGCAAAAAACCTCCAAAGGCCACTTCGGGCATTTCTTCAGCGATTGAAAGAAAGAAAAATCCTTTCCTTTTCATGCAATTTGTATATCGGGATAAATGCTTCAGATCAAATTTAAACAAAAAATCAAGACAACAAAATCCAAGTGAACAAAATATCCTTGCTTGGATTGAAATTTGCATGTTGGGGTAAGTAGATCCTTCAAAAGTATGAGCTCAGTCGGTTTGTCATGCATTTTGTCCAACAAATTTGATTTTTTGATGTTCCTGGCGCTCTTATGTGGCTTTTGTTTTTTTTTTTTGGTTTGCCGGCTACCACGGTGAACAGCCCCCGTCATGTTTTCAAAATTTCGCAAAATTTCATGCAAATGAAACTGAAATATCATCTTGAATATAACAACCACCCCGAATATACAGTGAGATTAAAGATAAACCGGTGGGATGGGGTTCGCCCGTTATGCATGCTTGTCGCTCTCTCGGCTGTGTTTTTTTTTTGTTGTTTTCACCCACCTGTTTATTTCCATTGAAGCAAAATGCGGACTTTGACGCTGACCGCCTACAGGGTGAACGACGAGTCCACCAAATGTTCAAATTGTTCGCCATCGGCGACAATGCAGTCATGCAATCTTTGTTGCCACTCTTGTCGCACGTTCGTCAACATTTCTGGTGTTATGAAGGCAGCCACTTTATTAATAGCATTTCTCAATTCCTCAATTGTCGTAGGATGTGCTTGATAAACGTTCGACTTTATATGCCCCCACAGGAAATAATCAGGGCGTGAGATCTGGCGACCTTGCTGATCAGCCAGCACTTCTGCAATTATCTCCCATTGACAAAACCATCTCCACTCGCTCCTCGTCCGTGTAGCGCACCATCTCGATTCGTCGTTTTTTTTCGATACACCCATCAACTCAACTGCCACCTGAGATTGACAATCACGCGCGCACAACGACAGAATTGCCGTTGAATGCTTTTTGCTCACGAGAGCCAATTTCCCCGTCCTCTCCCACGCAAGCAGCTGCGAGAGCGACCTGCGGGTGAACCACCAGCCCACCGGTTTATCTTTAATCTCACTGTAGAGCATGGACCACCGAGTGTTTTTAGGCAGATTCGTTTCTCAATTTTCCGATTTCCGTTTCAGAAAAGCTTCACCTGAAAGGTCGTTCACTGCAATCTTTCAAATATCTGAAAGGAGGAGATACAAGCCAAAATGAAGTTGAAGATGCAAAACGGTTTGATGCCTGGAGATCCTGCCTCGGTAAGTGTGACTTCTCATTGTGCGGAATGTGAAAAATTTGGGAAAAATTGCTGATTGCTTGGAAGAGGCTTTTTAATAAATTTGAGAAACGCCTTTATAGCATTTTCAAAAGCATTTTTCTATTCCGCTTTTTGCCACATCCTTCTACATTAAGTTGCTCTTTCGAATACGCTGTAACAACTTCCAAATTCACAATATGCATCCAAAAATGTCTCTTGAGTAGAACACACATTGTAAGATAATTTATACCTAAATCCCTTAAGATTATTTTTGTAGGTATTCGTATATTTATGCCCAGGTTTGGACGTTTTAGTCCAACCCTGATGCACTTCATTTGTGGTATGTGCCCTTTTTCATTGGTGGTCAGACCGTAGCCAAAGTTTTTGAATGAAAATATCTGAGTGTCAATCTCTCCGGTGATCTATCTTGGAATCCCCATATCAATTATGTGTTGTCTAAAGCAAATAACGTCCTATGGGCATGTTTTCGAAACATCAGGCCTGCTCAGACATCAGCTCAGCTAAAAGCAAAGGCTTACGTATACGTTTTACCAATCTTGGAACACGCATGTGAGGTTTGGGACTCATTTCTCTCCTTTCATACATACATGCATGCTTGAGAGACTTCAGCATGTCATGCACTTATATCCGCTTCATGATTTTATGTCCGCAGGTGTTCTTGGCATTCCGTTGTTTGACGTTCTCCGAGTTTTCTCAGCCATTCTTCTCCTGGGTAATGTCGAATTCGTCGACAAACAGAATAATGTTGGCGGCTGTGGCATTCTTCCTGACCTTGATATCAATGGTGAATCTGAACTGAGGTCGGTTGCGTCGCTTTTGGGGGTGTCCTGGTCGTCTCTGTTGCACAGTCTGACAGTCAGGTGTCATTCAGTCCGAGGCCAGGTTGTGAAATCATACTGCGATGCCAACATGGTAAGTCTATTCGTATGCGGTGACATAAATAATTGTGTCCCGCTCCACCGCTGAAGAAAAATGTGAGGTAAGGTCATCATTTTTGCGCGGCATAAATTATACCTCAATGAAATTTCACCACGGTTAGAGATATAGGTCATCGATAATTTGGACTTGCAATCGTACTAGATTTGGCGGCAGTTAATATTTCAGTAACTAAGTTGGGGAGTTGCCATCTCCCAGCCTCCATAACATCCACAGCCCTGCAGGCCGACAGGAGAACTAGATTACAAGGATGACATATCGACCAGGGCCTTCGGCCTTTACATATAGATCCAATACAGGTTTGATCTATATGTATAGGCCGGAGGCCCTGGCCTATATGTCATCCTTGTCATATGTCATCCTCCAAAACATCTTGAACATGCATCGCGCAAAGATTCAACAAGAAGCACTTCATCTGTGTTTCCAATCTTCTTTCTGAGCCTGTTTTGCTTTTCAGGTTTCCACTCGATCAGTTTACAGTGTTTTGGCGTTTTCTGCTCGTACGTTTTGTGCGTAAATCTACTCCTAGTCCTATGTGTTCACATTTTCTACATTTCAGGCAAACTCTTCGTGCAATTCGCTATCAAAAGCACTCTACTGCAGGACTGTTGCGTCTATTGTTAGAAGGACAAACAGTTTGAAACGACTTGGGTGCTTGACCGGGACCTTGAGTTCAGATTCAGACTCAATTCACAACCACGTCGAAGTTAGTGAATAATTCCCATTGCACAAGACATGACTATAGATATGTATAGAGTCCCGATGAACAGGAGAAATCGATGTTGTTTCATGATTGATTTTGATACTGATGCTTGATTTGCTCCATTTTCCATTTGAGTCAATTTTGTGCCCACCGCACTATACAAAACGCCGGTGGTCTTTGCATAACGCGACACTTCGGGGAGGTGGAAATGTTGCATAAGTCGTTACCTAAAGTCAAACAAATGCCTTCGACTGTTGGAATATTCCATGCTTCCAACTAAAAAATGGCTGCGCTGGACAAACAGGCACAATGGACGACAGATATCAGTGAAAAGGATCAGCAAACACTTTCTTTAAAAAACGCGCTTGAAAACACGCTTTATGAAAAGTTGCGATGCGACAGAATTATTTTAGCTACAGATGTGTTCCTTCCATTGATTAATCAAGTGTTGCCACCAAAACTTTGCTTAAATTTCTTTTCACTCTTGTGTGGCCAGTTGAAAAAAGATGCCAGACTGCAACAAAGTTTGACAAAAAATAATTTCAGATCGCAACCTCTTTTAAAAGAGGATCTTCAATATCTTTTCGAAAAAAATAATTTCAGATCGCAACCTCTTTTAAAAGAGGATCTTCAATATCTTTTCGATTCGAAAACAGACATTTCGTCGCCGAGACAATAAAATAATTCTTTGTCAAGAGTTTATGAAATCGGAATGATGATGAAAATGATGAGCTCAAATGAGTTTCAATAATTGAATCATCTCGGGATTTGCAGCTTTTTTGGACGACCTGTTTCGTTGTTGGAATTGAGATTTTGAGGAATAGCAAACTCGATTGTGCTTTACATTTGCCTCTTCCTATCTTTTCCCAAAAGGACGATTTCAAATCCAAAATTTGAATTTGTCCATGGATCTCTTCGGAGGAAAATCTCTCAGGAATTTTCTCTACAGTTTTGTGGAGAAAAAGACGAATTTCGTTTGGTAAAATCGAAATTGTTGATTTTTATTTTTTTTCGAATGGTATAAATGAAAGAAATGAATAATTTAAATATAATTGATATATAATGATTGGGGTTTCATTCCTTCGATATTTTCCGAGCATTTTCAGTTTCCTGAAGCAGCTTCACAATGACCGCTCCTTTCTGTTGCAATTTTTTTCGAAAACTCTCATTGAGAAAGCTCATCATTAGAAAAATCTTCAATGTCGAGGAAAGGCAAGAAGGAAAATTTGCGCCTGTGATTTTCAGCGCATATGCAACACACATCATGAGACCTATGCCGGGTTGCAGCTTTTGATTTCGGTAGGGGCAAAACGGAGGAAAGTGGGGAATCCCAGTGACAGCGATGACATGAGAATGCGTACAAACTAGCTGAGTGGGGAAATCAGTCTCTCATTTCCCAAACATTTCCCAACCAAATTCCAAGTTTTCACACGCAAAAGTTTGCAGATTTGCAACAAGCAATTCGCTTTTTCACAGCTGACGCATTTCGCCACACTCGGCGGAATGAGCCAAATCGCACATCCTCGTACCTTTTTAGCAAACAGAGCGGCTAAGGAGTTCAACGATGTTTTCCAAACCGGAGTTCTTGTGCATCCCTGCCGTTTTTTAACGCAGCGAATAATACCCTGCTTCTCACGGATAAATGAAACCACGATAAATATACTCAGACATTCAAAACACCCGGGCCATATGAGATTTTTGTCAGACTTTGGAAGCACGGCGGGGCAATGTTATTCCGCATCAAGAAAGCGCTATGTTAAATGCATTCCTTGATGTAATGTGTTTTTCGGCGCATGCGAAATGGGGAATAACATTGCCACGTGTTTCAAAAGTCTGAAACAATCGCCTATGGTCCTGGAATTCAGAATGGCTCCGTATTTTCTTCGGATATGCGGAGCTTCCCTTTGCCAACTGACTGATCGTGTGGCGTGAAAGTATCGGTTTTCATGTTTTCGTTTAGACAATCCACAGACCTGAAACTAACTTGTTCTAAAATGCCATAAACCGTGCTTAACTGTGGAAATCTGTGGAATTCTCGTTTTTGAATTTTCCGACTTTCACCCAGAGCGGGTCACACTCGAGGAAAACGTTATGAAATGACAGACTTTTCATTGGTTTTGCTGTTGCGAAGACACAACTTTTCGCCACGGGGCGCTAATGGCGAAACCAGAAAGACATTCACGGACGAATGAAATGTCGCCCGACTCCGAGATGGATGGGTCTCGTTTAATGGCTGGTTTTGATTTCCAGGTTGCCAGTCAGCATGCTTCAACGGTTGGGACCGCAGGATCAAAATCCAACCACTCAATGGCTGCATTGAACAACGCTGTTCGGCATGCGTCCACCGATGGCTTCATTGGGATCCTCGATATGTTTGGTTTTGAAGATCCAAAGGTGAGTGAAAGCACTTCAAATGTAAGCTCATTTTAAACAAATTGAAATTCAGAATGTTGCTTAATGCTCACCTCGCGCACTGATGAGCAGGAAATGGATCATTGGTCACCGACATACAGATTTATCGATTTTCCTTTTGTGGAAATAAGAAAGTGCAAGATACCAGAACTCGTATCTTATTATAAAGTCAGAAGCACGAGGATTCAAAAGTTAAATAATGTTGAACGACAGATTTAATTGCGGAGACCATTTTTTAAAGAGGACGAGCTGGATCCGATCTGGGTATCTGACTCCCTCCCTTGAATGCTTTCACGGCAAAACAGACTGAGCTGATATTGATAGCGGTACGCTTACGAGATTGGATTGTGCGTTATCATGCGTTATCATAGGGGGATGTGCGTCATCAGAGGCTTCAATTTCTCATGAAGTGAGTTTTTTTTGGGTCAAACAAAAACAGCTATTTGTGATTTCTTCAAACAAAAATTCTGTGTGATTTCTTGTGCAGCAAACTACAAAGCAACCTGTGTTTCAATATTGCAGGCCGATAATTGGCAGGGGCAGGTTTGTCTCCGAGAACTTTCGCTGTTTTTACTTTCCTTGTGAACGGACCTGCCCCTCCCGATTATCGGCCTGCTAATCTGTAAACACAGGTAAAGCAGGCTTTGCCGCAGAAAAAGCAATACCATAGTGGAGTAGAAGGATATCCTTCCACTGTGGCAATACTGAATTTTTGCCAAATCCAAAATCCACACGTGGAGGGAGGGAAGGATGGTATCCGGACTAAAGCAACTTTTGCAAATGCACAGAAAGCTCATTTTGTTTCTCAAAACAGCAGTTCCCCTCCGTATTCTGGGAAGAATTTAGCCATGTCAAAAAGGACGAAATGGACAACGGACATTATTTCTTCTTATTTTTTATGCACAGAATTATAAATATTCCAGGTACCAATTTCGATGCTCTGATCCTCTGTTCAAGGGTAGATAATAGAATTACCTCGGGCACATTTCGCAGGAAATGTTGTCTTCACGTCTAGTTTTCCTTTAATAGTTTTTATCCCTTGCCATGACCTTTCAGCCAAGAATTTTCTATCTTTCCTCAGATGGCCAGCCTAGAACACCTCTGCATAAATCTCAGCGCAGAAACCATGCAGCACTTCTTCAACACGCACGTTTTCAAAGCAAGCATGGAGTCGTGCAAGGAAGAAGGAATTAAATGCGATGTGAACCTCGACTATGCAGACATTGTGCCATGCATTGACCTGATATCGTCGCTGGTAAGCATCGATACGCACAAGACTTTGGATAAAAGATCTGACAACCTTTCTGAGGAATAGGAAATTTGGTCAACGGAGCATATCCGCTGTCCAATTTATTTGAAATTAAAGCACGAAATTTGCAGAGAAGACGAAACTCCAATAATTTCAGAAGTCCGTCACCGTCACTCTTCTACGTGGGCTGTACCAGAAATAATGGAAGTTGCATCCTCAAATGCCTTGGGTACAACTTTAATCAATTTCACATCCTAAAATCACTGGAGGCATTCTTCCTTGACATCGATGCAAATTTCCACCCTTCTCATGCAACTATC
>JASGXE010017657.1:0-34835 GCA_030068105.1 Sinentomon sp. SZTP_YWyxl
ACGTGGTCACTGCACACAACACCGTTACGTTTCGGCCTCTCTCAGCGCTAGTAATGGCGCCAATTTGCTTTTTCCCTTTAACCCGAAAACTTTAGATGGTTTGTGGACAGTTTTCATCCCTGTTTCGTCTGCATTGAAGATTGTTGACGCGTCAAACTGATGCTTATCACAGACTTCGTCAAGGATATCGAAAAACTGCATAACTCGCGGTTTGTTGAACCCCACTGCTCTCGCAAATGAGGTTGGCTCGGGGGCACGCAAGCCAATTGTAGGGTTTCGCAATCTGAAATTAACAGCCACTTTTTCCCTGCCATTCGTTTCTCGCTGTTGAAGCGATGAGCTAAATTTCGTTGTTCTGTGAGTTGACAGGCCAATTTTCGAACATCAGTGCAGGTCAAACCAAAAAACATCTGTTCGAGTTTCAGCAAATAGCGACAAAGGGTTCCTTCTCTTTCAAAACTCCTCGTCAAATGTGGCTGTGAATCGCCCCAAATGTTTCCTCCCAGCTTTGGCAATTTGTTTTTGGTCCATGATCCTTCTGAACGACGTTGATTTTGTAACTCCGTGTCTTTGAGCTGCGTCCCTCACAGACATATTCTTTGACGCATTTATCGCAGTTAAATGTCCTCTTCCTTCCAGGACCCCCTTGTTGTTTTCCTCTGGTACTTGGAATGGGAAGAAGGCATCTTCGTTCTGCAAAGTAGGAATATAGGCACCTAGGTATGACTTCTTTAGAAAGTCTGAATGTGATGAAGACAATTTGATTCTGCGAGTTAAAATGTAAATTGACGAGTATTTTAGAGCCGGCTATTATTTTAAAATGTGATTTTGTAGGGTTAAATTACATCTGCATTGGCCTGAGCCTGAAGGCTTCGAAGAGATCACTTCCGTTGGACATTGGTTGGTTACCGGCGTGTGCTGTTCTTAAAATAAAATAGCCACGGCAGATTCGCAACATTTCAAAATATAGGTACCTAGTTTCTCTTGGCCTGCTGTTACAGTTTTGCACGGTGGTCCAAATGAGCACTTGCTAACGGTGATTGGGCCGGTTGAAAACAATATGCACGGTGTCATGCCAACTTAGGCCTGGGCCTTCCCAAGCCTGAATTTAAGAATGAAAAGGCAGACTCAATGTTCAGACATTTTCCCATTTAAAAACCTGTGTTACCTGCGATGGGACATGTCTTAGCATTTCCTGAATAAATTTGGGTTCCAAAGTTGGGACAGTCCCATCTTAGGCAACACAAGCTTGTCCTGACTTAGGACACAATGCCGCCACGTGTTCCTTCAAATAATGTGGGAATTAAACGTGGCGGAAGTCACCCAAACAACAAACATCAATAGGCGACAGCAACAGCAATATTTGGACACCAAACACTTTGCACAAACTCACTTTGGTCGACCAGAATTGACGTTTGCACAGACCGCAGAAAAAAATTTTGAAACAGCAGAATTATTCACTTCTTTCTCTTTTCCAAACAGCAGAGTGAAAAGAGCCCACCTCTTGCTTGAAACTCTTCTCTCACAGTGACGTTTCGACTTCTGAACACCAGAGCGCAGCAGCGTCTCACAAATCAACGGTGATGGCTGTGTTCCGTCTTGGTAACGTCCCAACTTAGGGAACTCTCCTCTATATAAATGACATTACTGAAGGCCTTTCTGGCTCCATTCGTCTATTTGCTGACGACGTGGTGCTATATCGTAAGGTGACAAATGATGAGGGTCACTTGTCTTTGCAAAACGACCTGAACATTATTGAAGGATAGTGTGCCATCTGGAAGATGAGTTTTAATGTTGATAAATGCAAATCTATCATCTTTACAAGGCAAAGAAAACTGACGGCCATAAATCGAATTGTTTATAAGCTAAAAGATATTGCTATTTAATCTGTTTCAGCAAATATCTTGGATGTATTTTCTCCAGTGATATGAGTTGGCAACTACACATATCCTCTGTCTGCTCTAAAGCTAGATCACTTGGATTTCTGCAACGCAGAATGTTGCCTTGAGGGACTAACTATTCCGAAGACCGAAGTCATCGTTTTGGCTCTAATGAACCAGAAGCTCTCCCACTGAGTACCCATTGTGCTTCACCGTGCCATCATCTGATATGCTAACAAAAATAACTCGCCGTTTCTTCGACTTAGGTTTCTCTTGCAATGCTTCTTGCCTCTAATGTCCTCGTGGTGTATCGCCTCTAAATGATGAGCCAAATTACCTTGGAAGCCACGGTCACGGCAGAAGCAGTACCTCGTCTTGTACGTGTGACCCTTGCCAGCTGTCAAACTGGCAACTGAGAGCTTTGACAAACCAGCAGGCAGTGACAATAATTGACACAATCCAAACTGTCCAAGGATAACTCTTCTCGTCAAGAGATTTAACTTGCTTGCTAACATGCGAGCACAGCAGAGTCTATGAGAGAAAATAAGAAATGCAACTCATCTCACTTCCACGGACTAGGGAGCACTATGTGGAATAATGGCTGCAGCGTATTCAACGGCTGCACTTACTGATTAAATTTGACTTCGCTGGAATTTTGGTCTTTTTCTCATAGCTCGATGAACAATTTCGCACAGTTCTTTGTTTTTTTCAAAATCACCGTGTCCAGTTTCTTTTTCACTGGTGGGCACATGTTATGGTGTGTTTAGTTAGGTTAGGTTAAGATGGAATTTTCGGGAAACTGTCCATGTGTTGTGTCACACTTGCTCTTTGTTTTGCAGTTAGCTGGTTCGTGCTACCTTTTTCAGGGTTCGAAAAGGTACCCTGGAAAACCTACCAGGTGCACCTTTTTTTTACCTACCGCGAAGGGTCAGGGAAGGGAAGTTACAGATGAAGACTCTGTCGACTGTTCCAAGATCAAGTTGAATGATGCCGTGGTTGTGACTGGTCGTCACAACAACCACGACTAAATTGACCACCAATGGAGGTGGTCAGACATCAAAAACTAACCAATAACTGCATTGACTTTCTTCTTGTCCCAAGCATCTTTGTTTTCTTTGGCCTTGAATGATTTTTGTCCAGTTAAAGAAGACTTTGCCAATTCATCCGGGGTGAAAAACTGCATTCATGAGTTCTCTAGTCATTTTACGAAAATTATCTTGTTGCCTGATGATCTTTTCAACTCTTGCATCGATAAAAACGCCATCAGCCAAGGAAATCTGGATGGAAAATAAATACCAATGCTGCAAATCATTGTCAAAAACATCAGTAAGGCAGTTTGCACAATGTGCCAAGTCCACCCGCATTGAGTTGAGTGTTATACGTGGGGGAAAGAGGACCCTTTAGTTTCTGACACCTATAAATGTTCTCAGAAGAAATAAAAAGGGAAATGTTGGTGGATCATATCAAAAAGATCTCAAAAAGCTGGGAGTGAACTAGCTGTTGAGCTTTCAGGAAGGATTACCCAATTATTTGGATTATCCATCCCTTTATTTTCCAGCCTTTATTTTTCTTGATTGAATGGGTGAAGGATGCCGTTTTTATCGCCAATTGAAATACCAAATTGAAATTCTGCACATCTGCCCTTGTCAATCCGAATAGCATGGACTCATAAGTCTTTGATATGTTGGACCAAGTCTTTTTCCATCTGCACAGACGAATATCTTCGTAGCTACGTAGACCCTTTTCAATTCCTTTTGAATGTTTATTTACACCACGAACTCAACACTTTAAAGTTGTTCTTCAAATTCACTTGATGCTTTCTTGAATCCCATATCACCTCTTGTGACTGCATCAATTGCAGCCTGCATTTGATCTTTATTGCATGCATTTCTCTTGGAAATATCACTGGGTATCATTGCCAAAAAGGTCAGAATAGTTGTATGCCTGAAACAGTTGATGTTTCGTCGTAAGTGAATTTGGCAGGTTTACAAAGAAATTCAATGTCCTGGCCAACCGTTTGAAGTTGGGGCAACTGCACTCCAATCTCAAAGTGCTCAAGCAAATTAATGGGCCAAACTTCAGTGTAAGCTCAGCTTAATGGGACGTGAAATCAAATGGTGTTTTGGTCGCAAGGGTACTGCAGGAAACAATTTCTGAGAGTAGAATGAATAAACTCCAGTCAAAACTTTCATGTTAGCAAACTAATTCAGTGTTTTTCTTCAATTTTATGTGAAGCTGCCATATCTAGTTCTCGTCATCTTTTATCGGGTCCAGGATCAAACTGGAATACTGAAGCAAAGTCCGATTCTGAACAGCATGGCCCTCAATCCTGTTCTTTGAAAGCCTGAATGGGCGTGGCTTGGTCTTTGATCCACTGGGCCCATTGCTAAATTGATCGATATGCCTGTTGAGTGCTTTTATATCAAACTTCACAGCAATGAGAAGCTTGACAATCAGCATGAGATCATAATCTACATCATAATCTACATCATAAATAATCTACATAATGTACATACATAATCTACATACATGTACATACATAATACATAATCTACATAAATACATAAATACATACATACATACAATACATACATCCACAATCTACATACATAAATCTACATCATAATCTACATCATAATCTACATAGATCATAATCTACAACCCCTTCAAAAAGATCATGCCCCAGGCAAGGGGGCAATCCAGGATAGCAGACATGGAATCCATCAAACAAATTTAAGACATAATTGAGAATTGAACTTCACACCTCACTGGCTTTCCAGCACATGATTATCTTGAAGGGCTTGCAGAGATTCGTTTTTGTCATGAACATTTCGATTGGCAGCAGAAGCACCCAGAGTGTCTGAAATCTGGACCTTGGATAGAACATTATCTTCAGAAATAGTTGGCTCGAAAACATTCCACAAACCCTCCAATGATATGTGAGCCCAGATTATCTGCGACAATGCAGAACAAGTGAACGAGAAATTGTTCTCTGTCTACTGATAGTCCTGAACTTTGGAGCTGCAGCAAATCGTTTACTCGTGGCCAAATGACGTTTTCGGATCCAAACGACTTGAAATCCGGCTCAACAGACAAAATGGCCAGTGGCATTTGATCAGTTCTAGACCTGTTGTGAGGTGCAATTTTAGCAAAACTGTTTGTTTCACACCAACCAGTTTCACACCAACCAGCTTGTGCCTTTCCTTGGCAGATCCGAGCACATTTACGACTTCAGATGCATCTTGAAACAATAGGTATCATGTTGATAGCAAAATCCAAATGGCAATGCTCCTTGAAAACTTCTCAGTCTAAGATATCCTAATGACTTTCAGCGGATGACTGCTTAGGACTCCAATTTGTTTTCCTGATGGAAGACTCGCACATCATGCTGTTTGAATCCATTTGTATCGGTCCATCCAGGGTGCACGTCTGCTCCTGAAAGCGTCGGAAGTCGGCTACCCAGAGCAAGCCGGAAGAAGTCCGATGGTGGTGGAGCTGGAAACTCAAACTTCCTAGCCAGAGCTTAAGCGGCTGACTTAGCTGTGATATGATTGGGTTTGACAGCAGGGCTTTGGAGGTGATGGTTCCACGCCCCGAATGGTTGTTGCTACTTTCCTCTCCTTGAAGAATGGGTCGCCACAGCGGCTAATCATTTTGTGAGTGTTAGCCACCATCCTCCTAGAAGTTTTCACGTGTTGCAAGGCACTGTCTCTCCTTTTTGTGGGTGTCAGTGCAGTCCACCAGTGAGCACTTACCTCTCTGGGACACTGAACTGAGACATTGCTCATTCGTATGCTTTGGGAGATCTTTTGGGTGAGGTGCAAGTTGTGTTTCCAGTGACAGGTTGGCAGGCATTTCAATAGGATGGAGATCCCTTTTGAATTTTTTCCTATCTCTGAATTTGCATGGTTTACAGCTGTACACATGGTTCCAGGTGGTTGGTAGTCCTGGACAGCAGAATGGTGGTCGCTGCCCCAGGTGGTGTTTTTGACCTGCCAGGAAAATCACCTGTGAGTTCTACTTTGGAAACTGCCAGATCGATGGTGATGGGTTATATCACCAGTAGGTTGGGGATCCATCGTTCAGCGGAACTTGGTCCCTTATCCGATCAAGCCTTTCCAGGGTTCTCCCTCCGCTGGTGATCTTGTGACTGCACCATGCATGATGGTGTAAATTGAAGTATCCGCACATCAGAATGGGGAGTGGAAGGCCGTCAAGATATCAATCCAGTGTCCTGATTTCTGTTGGGGTGCCACTGTGGCCACAGTAGATGACAACTGTGACCACCTGTTTCCCTGGGAATTTCGCCTGAGCATCTCCCCTCCATGGAGTGAGATGGAACTGGGGTTCCGGTGGATCATTTAGATGGAATTACGAGCATTTTGGTTCTTGGCGGGCCAGTTTGGCACCCTTTCCTTGGGGTAAAGGAGGCTCGCAAGATTTCGAGGGCTTGTGTGACCTTCTGCTCAGCTTCTGCCTCCGGGAATAGGGTCACAACGATTAGCATGACATACCTAATTCCCGTATGACATAAGAAGTTATTGAAAGGGTCGTATCTTTTGAGTTTTTGTGAGTTTTCCTGCAGTGGAAAGTTTTTTGGGAATTCTAAGAATTCTAGCTCTGTACAGCCTGTCGGCCTTGAGCGAGGCTGGACCTAGATGCTGTTAGTTCTGTGGAAATGGTGAGAGGGTCACATTGATCCTGGGGCAGAGGTCTCTGCGCAGTGTGGTTATTCTCAGATTGATCTGTTGGGTTGGCCTCCCTCTCAGCACTTGGCCCACAGGGGTCTTCCTTAGCACCAGGTGGTCGAGGTTTTGGGACGGGGTTTGCCGTTGGTGGATTTGGCGATTGAAACTCTTTAACAGGAATTTCATATTGACTTGTCCGTCTTGGACGTCGTGTGGGTCTGCTCCATTTTATTGAAGGTATCCGCTGCAAGTGGTATTTCTTCAGGTTTGTTCATCCCGAGTTGATGCCCTTTCCTGCTGCACAGAGTGTGCTGTGGGTACCTACTGCTGCCGGAGCACTGTTAAGATAGGTCAGCAAGATGCTTCACCGAAATGACTACACCCGTTAAGTTTTTCTCCTGGTGATTTGGATGAAGGTTTCACAGATGTTGTCTTGTTCATAACTTTCTCAAAAAAAAAAAAAAAATCCTCTGGGCCGGAACAGCCTTCACGATTTGAATGTGCGCTGTGGAGATGCCTGTGAACTTCGTCAACTGGGAGGATGTTTTCTTCAGCAAATTTGAACAACAGCTAATTTTTTATGACAAATGGATGTTGTTTATTCTTCTGGATGAGAAAATTGGAAGGTAGAAAACTTCTCGATTCGTTACAGTAACCATTCTGATGCAATTGATAGCACCTGCTGAGATCATGGCATTTCATCACTTTAACTGGCCAATCTTAGCATCTCGGTTTTAATCAGGGATTATTTACTCTGCCTGTTGGAGGTTCTCTTCAGACTGTAGTGGCAGCAGATGTTTCGAGTTGGAAACAGTCTGTCTGGAAGTGGACAGTTTGTTGCGATCTGGAATTTTTCAGCAAAGTATGCAGCTACTTTTGATCATCTGATTCAGCTCTGTGTAATGAGACATGAAATGGTGTTTTGGTCGCAAGGGCACCACAGAAAACAATATCTGACTGTAGAATAAATAAACTCCAATCAAAACCTTCATGTTAACAACCTGATCAGGGAATATCTTTGGTGAGCAAACAAGTTCAATGTTTTTCTTCAGTTTTATGTAATGCTACCATATCTCGTCATCTTTTATCAGGTCCAGGATTATCAAACTGGAATACTGAAGCAAAGTCCAATTCTGAACAGCAGGTCCTGTTCTTCGAAAGCCTCAATGGGCATGGTTTGGTCTTTCATCCACTGGGCCCATTGCTGAATTGATTGATACGCCTGTTGAGTGTTTTGTCATCAAACCACTTCTCCATAGCAAAGAGAAGCTTGACATCAGCATGAGATCATAATCTACAGCTCCTTCAAAAAGGTCATGCCCCAAGCAAGGGGGCAATCCAGGAATAGCAGACATGGAATCCACCCAACAAATTAAAGACAGAATTGAACTTCACACCTCACTGGCTTTCCAGCGCATGATTATCTTGAAGGGCTTGCAGAGATTCGTTCTTGTCATCAAAAGTTCCGTTGGGAGCAGAAGCTTATCCAGAATTTCTGAAATCTGGACCTTGGATAGAACATAATCTACAGAAATAGATGGCTCGAAAACATTCCACAAACCCTCCACAAGCACTTCAATTTGTCGGAAGGAATCGGCCGGCGTGCATCAGGTCCGTTTCCCACGGCATGACTCCTGAGGCATGTTAGTCGTGCAGAAACCTTTGACAGGAAAGCGTGACGATGCATGCGTGGGAGTCCTGGCGCGCTGACGGGCTCATATTTTTTTTCCAATCCACTTCCGCGGACAGGAGCTCACAACAGCCAATCCTGTGCTCTGCAATTGTGACGTAATAAATTTTGGGATTTTTTGTTTTTCCCATTTGGCATGTTTGCCACCGCTTCGCAACTCTTTCTGAGGTCGCAATAGGGTTAGGTTAGGTTAGGTTTGGTCGTTCGGTCAGGTTAGGTTTCGAAATTTCTAACAGTTGGGATGTTTCTCAATGCTTGAGAAGCATCCCAACTGTCATCCCTTGCAGAAAGGGGATGACAGAACGACATCGAGGCATTCTTCTTGGTCCAAAATCACCTCAACACGATGCTTGCCAGGGCATATCAGTTCGCTGCAAATTGACTGCCGCTGTCGATCGACACCGACTGGCCCGCTCTTCCCTGATATTCAACACTTTTTTTTAATTGCAATCATTCCTGCAAATCACAGCAGCCGCGCCTTATCGCTGTGCTTCGTGAATGCATGTGAACAGCTTCCGTCGGCAGGGAAGTCCAGCTTGTCACACGTGAAGGCCAACTTGCATTGGTCTTTGCCGAGAAACAAACGCGTGAAAAAAATGAAAACTGATTTTTTTAAAAGATTACCTGCCTGGAAAATAATCAGCCTGGAAAGCAATGGAAGGCGCCAAGACAGTGCTCCGCAGAAAAAACGCCCTGTCACATTTGGATGGCCCCGTACTTGTCACAACGGTTGCAGGTGTCCTTTAATGGAATATAAAACTTCAAATGGAACCAGGGCCGGCCCGTGGTTTTTTGGCGCCCCGGACATTTTGATTTTTGCGCCCCAGCCCAGGGCCAGATCCATCGCAGCTCTTTGTGAAGGGGGTGCGCTGTCACTTATGGCAGGGTAGAGCCTCAGTGGGGTTCTGCGGGGTAGAGCTTTTGGTCAAAATGCATGAGATTTATAGGAGTTAATTCAGGATTCAAATTGCAGTTTCTCAATAAAAAATTAACAAATTGTTGACCTGAATTGCTGAAGATACCCCTTTTCTGTGGCCCTTTTTACTGTTCCTTTCGGTTCTTTGTGGGTGGTGCGATGTTGCATGTAGTACCTATTTTTTAGGCTAACAATAACGCCAATCTTATTCCGTCCTTGGGTGATGAGATGTTCGAAAAGGCCGTTGGCCTGCCGGCTTCCCTTTGCAAGAAAATCGCTTGTGTTTGTTGTTTTATCATCCCTTGAATATACGCTTGTGCAGTGTGGAATCCGGTGAAAAAATGCGATATTAAAGCTTTGGAAAGCGTTCAAGGAAGAGCAGCCAGAGCAATTTCGGGTAGAGCGAACTGCCAGTGTCACCGAGGTTCTAACTGAACTTGGATTGCCATCGTTGCAGCAGCGGCGAGATGCTCATTACCTTCAGCTTTTTTTTTTACATTCTCACAGGCTCACAAGATTTTTCTATTCCCCCGTGCTACACATTAAAACCTACCCAGCGCCGTCTGGACAATGGTCTTATTTTCTATCACCCACTGGCTGGGCATTCAGACATTCAGCCAACGCTAATTCTTTTTTTCCATCAACCATTCTGAAGTGGAACAGTCTTTCAAAGAATGCTCCACTGAATTCAAATTCTATTCCACGAATCTCCCGCACCAACTCAAATGTTCACAGTTCATTTTAAGTTTTTGACCGTTTGACTATGCTTGTGTAACATTTTTAACTTTGCATTTTTTTCTTTGTTAGTGTCTGTGTGATGATGTTTTTGTCAGCAGTGCCGATCGTGTCACTGTTTTGTTGTTCAAAAATAAATAAATAAATAAAGACAAGACATGGAGTCGAGTACACTTCCGCACTCGCAGTCGATGTCCACACGCAGGCCTGTTTTACATGGCCTGGTGCAAATACATCGCGGACGGCGCCCTTTGACAATATGGCGCCATGGGCAAATGACGTTTTGACCGTATGGTCGGGCCGGCCCTGAATGGAACTGCCTGTGAAAAATCACTGAATATCTGTGCATCTTTAGAATCGTGTAGTATGGGTGTTCTTCGGCCATCCAAGTCATGTGCTTTAATTTTGTTCTTGACAAAGAAGGGTGTAAATACTGGGATGCCTCACTCGTTGATGTCGTATAATGTGATTTGTACTTGGGGAATGTATTTATATTGTCAATAGCTAGCTGAATTTGATTGTCGAGTATCTTTGTCTCTGTTGCCTGTTTTCCTCTTTGATCCGTTGCCTGCACCAATGCCTCGTTGTTCCGTTTATGCTAAAGTGCGATGTCAATCCTGGTAGATGAAAGATGTATGGTTTTCATGAAGACATGCTTGCAACAAAACGTGCCTCCCAGGGTATAAACACGTAAAAATGAATGCCGTATGCCTTTCTGATGTTCGGCCACCTGCACGCTGTTCATTATAAAAGCTGTTTGAAGGTTCCAGGCTCCTGCTGTCCAAAAGAAATCGAAAATTTTCTGTCGCTCCATTTTTGGGGTTATGCTCATATATGCCAGCATGCTCAGTCACCATGCTCAGTCATGGTCGCATTTACATTCTGCGAATTGAAATTCCCTGGCCCTGAATTGATGGGACTTGTTGTTGATATATGATTGCCATAAATTTTGCTTTGCCTTTTTTACATTGCATTTCCATTGGGATACATTCTTCAACCCACGCTTTCAGATTGGAGCAACATCAGGCACTTTTGAACCTGAAGCGGGTGTTGCAGTTGGAGTAGGGGTATGTGAGAGACTTATCTTCTGCTTCACCAAGGTTCTCAACCTCAGCATTTGAAAAAGAGGCCCTGAAAAGGTTCAAACGCAAGTGAAATTTAATTATAAATCCACAATCCGATTAATTTACGATTGCATTGACGGTACCTAGTGTGTTTATCCTATGCTTTGCACTGCTCAGATGTGATGATGAGAATTAACAGTGTCTAGATTTACCTATATTCCATTTTCACCCATTACGGTTTCGTACTGTTTACCCCATGTCTGTTTCACCCGTCTCAGTTTGGTTCTTTTGGTCATTCATATAGGTTCCGGTTTGCTTTGCTCGAGACCCTCAGTGTGTATTTTCGTCCAGTCCTTTTTTTACCAAGTCCACTCCCGCCAGTGTACTTGCACCCAATCCATTTTAGACAGTTCTTTTTTCTACCGCAAATTACTGTCGCACTGTCCACTGCCGTGCATCAACTTTGTCGCTGACTGCATCTTCAGTCTTATTGCACCAGATGTTGTGTCTGGGCCTACATCGGCATGTTGGGCACCAGCAGCAACTTTATCCTCTATTGCGGCAGGTGAATAAACAATGAACGGTGGGACTTTGGGTGCATTCTTAGAGGCACAATCCTTTAATTTCTTCTTGTTCTTGTGTTCCCTTGACACATCAATACACGAAACAGGCAAGTCCATTCGGCATTGGAAATTACTTCTTTTTTCACATTCCTCACATGGTACATGTTTTGTGTACAAAGCAATCCTCCACAGTGTATGTTTCTGGCTGGCTCTTCTTCTTCCTGATGCCCTCCGTCACTGGCACCAGAACGGTTGCTTCAATGTTCCTCGAAGTTAACAAATTTTTCACATTGATGATGGAATTCAGGCCGTAATCTTCCAGAGCCTGCAATGATAATGGATATTTCTCATCAGCACGATGGTTATCAGTTCAGTCGTCAACGTAGCAATTATCACTTCCAACAGCCTCTTGGCTCCAGCTGCACACAAAACTTTAGGTCCTTCGTGATCACAGCCAATAGTGGTACCTGGCTCTATGCTGAGATAAGTCTATCATGAGATCAAATAAATGGGAAAAGGAGCCATTCAGGCTCTCACACTCACAATGCGGATACTCAGATTCCCATCCGGCTGTGATGTCGCCAAAGCAGTGCACTGGCCTTGTTCTCTCGGAGACTACGCTTCAACACGATTGAGGCGACGCCGCGAATCCCATCGCAAAAGAGGTGGAAAATGTTCTCTGTTTCCAGTGTGAATTTCTGATTTAAAATGGAAAATTCCCCAGATGCAGCAATGATGCGAAGAGGAGTGCGCTCTGACATTGCAGATGACCGGGTCCGGCTGGGTCTTTGCAAGAAGGCAGCTATAGGTCTCTGGCAAAAAAGGCGCCGGGTCCCCGACCCAGCTGGACAAAAGGGCCGGGTCTGTGACCCGGCCCACTTTAATCCCTGCAATTGAGCCAATTGGTGGTACCTCTGCTTCAGCTGCTCCTTCACTTCAGCATTGCTTCCAACCATGCCATGCTTTGTCCTGGCATGGCGGAGCATGTTTGTACTTGATTGATGGCTTTCACTTGAGTGAAAAGCAGCATTCCATGCAAACAACAAACGACCCTCGTCCAATGAACTTTTTCATCCTTTGAGATCAAAATAAACAAGTTCATCACTCGCACTTGGTTGCCATGATGGCAACGTTCAAAACGATGCCACATGGCTTCCCAAATTCTTCAACCGAATTATCAAAACAATGGATTTGGAACAATGATGCAATACACCATTGCAAAGTCAAGAATTTCACTGTTAAAAATGGCGTCGCTTTTTGAACAAAATGAACAAACCTTGGGTTAAATAACTTGACCCGAGGTTACCTAACCCAAGCTAAAAAATGGCAAAAACGGAAACAAAAAATTCCTGAGTTAACGCAAACTCGAGGTTAACTCCGAGTTAACTCCATTTGGAAGAACCGGGCATTAGAGTTTTATCCAGCGCTCTGTGGATGTCTCTCAGCAGCATGTGTCAAGTTCGACATCAATCACTTAACAAATTGACCGCGCCTCATTTGAAAATATGGACAAATCAGAATCTCTGATGTCACTTACCGCAAGACGAAGTCATCGGAGATGCTTTGTTGCTTGTGAAATGCTGATGTTCTTGCATTGCAACATTTAAGGAGTTGAAATTGGTTTTATAATTCCTTTTCATGTTGGATTTTTTTACCACTTCCTCCAAAGCTTCTATTCTTTCTGAAAGTCATTTTTCTTTTTGAATGGCAGAGAATGTATCTGCATTTGCTGACCTTTTTATTTTTTTATTCACGTATTTTTATTTTTATTCTTTTTTTTTATTCATTTTTATTTTACTTATTTTTTGATTTGTCAGTATCCATCTTTAACATAGATCAATCGACGAAGATTTCATCAGATACTGACAATGACGAGCACCATAACTAACTTTGAATATGTAAGCGGTGTGAATACAAAACAAAGAACCTAGTCTCGGGAAAAAACTGAAGTTTTTTTTGTTCATATCAATGCAGCTACATCAGTCTTGTCAAAACCAGACGAATAACAAATGTGGCAGAAAATCGTGAAACAAAAGAACAAACCGAAATTTTTTTGTTCACATCAATGCAGCCGTGACAGCCTTGTCAAAACCAGACGAATTACAAATATGGCATAAAATCGTGAAGTTAAAAGAAGATCTGACATCTATCACACAATTCACCAGTTAACAGACGAGTTGCGGGTTGTTTCAGAGTGAGAGGGAGAGAGAGAGAGGAATATCACCAACGAAAGGGGAAGTTGAGCATGCTGCTGGAATTATTGTAAGCATACATGTATTTTCCCCATTTAACTGTTGCCGCCGTTTTCCAAGATTTCTGTGGTGTTGAGACTTTGCAAAGTTGTGCTGTTGCTCAATTTGATTGCATGAGTAATCTAAATCACCAGGAATTATACAGTCGAACGGGGATCAATGTCCAAATATCTTCACATGTCCAAATTAATCAATGTCTTTGCATGTGTTTTTCCATTGACTGTTGCCCCCATGAAGTGTGTTTTCCATTCTACTTGTCCCCATTTCTTCCTTTTTACTCTTGTGGAACCGGTAGAAACTAAAGCACCAATTTGCAACAAAGAGGAGACGGATTTTGACCTCTGCGCAGCATGGATTTTTTGCCAAAAGCCCGATACTTTACATGAATGAGTACATTTTATCGTCACGATTCTCTCGGTACGTCACTTCATATAGGCAAGAAAGTCTAGGCAAGTCGCGATGGAAACTGTTGACTGTTTTTCATGAGAACTGACATGTTTGCTGGGGAGGAAAACGTGTTCAAAATTTACGAAGGGCGAAAAAGTGTCCAAACGATGCATACACCTACAGTTACCTGCATTTTTACAAGTGAACGTGATACACACAAACCTTTCACAGTCAGGGTAACCGTCAATGTGGTCTCAACAGGGATGAGAGACGGTGTGGTGACCGGCTACGGCTACGACTTCGGGGTTGTGAACGCCCACTTGTGTCTCCTGGGACAATCTTTTCCTCGACTTCAATGTAGCGCTCTACATGGAAGGACAGTGGTATGTTGATGGAGCCGGGCTGTGGAGATGTCCGCCCGATTTCTGGCTGCGGCGCAAGGATCGTGCGGAACTGTTAACGGGCCAAATAGGTTCTTGCGGCGGCGACACACTTCTGACCTGCTGTCGTGACCCTTGCCAACCTTGGCGACTTGTGCCCGCTTGTGGTGATCGGCTTGGAATGGGCTGTAGGGGCCTGCTGGTGCCTTGTTGTAGTGATTTCTAGACAGTGGAAGTCATTGTTATGGGAGGAAAGAAAGCGAATAGGTCATCACCGTACGGATTCCACTGTGGGGAATATGGATCGGGTGATGCTGACGGGCCAGACGGCATATCCGATGGCGGTGGCAAAAAAGTTCAAAGGACTTTGCCAGTAATGATCAAATCCTGAAATGAAGAAAAAAAAAACACAGAAGCTCCGTTTCGTTCCCGACGTTAAAGTAAGCATTCAAGATCCAGTGTCGGAATTTACCAGCGAAAATGCCAAAAATAAGCACTGTGATATGCAACATATTTTCCATTATTTCGAGCATTTTTCGAAACAATGGAAAACATGCACAAAAGATTTCACTTTTTGACAACAGAATACGAACAGTGAGCACCATGATATGCGAGTATACCCACTAACCAAATCTAATATAACCAAATCGTACCTAACCTAAAGTTGGTGAACGACTTGTGCTTGACTTCCTAAAAAGACAAAATCGGAAAATTTCTGTCGAACTGGGAATCAAACCAGGGTCCTCTCGTATGCAAACCGAACATCGCTGTAACCTCGGTGACTCAACGGTTGAATGGTTCCGTTTGCATTATCCCTCCTAACAAACGAATCGATCTTAAACCTCTGTCTCTCCCTATAACGAGTTGGTGTCCCTTTTATAAACAAGCTGCTCGGAGTAAGTGCTGCAGCCGGATGTTGTCGAATAGTTTCCACCGACAAAGGGGGAGACAGGGCAGTGGCAGGGAGCAAATTTCAATCTTTAATAGCTCTTCCACGAATTAAAAATTTGCCCACATCTTTTCTGAACGATACTTCAGTGAAATTCGGCTGGCAGTGGAACCATTACGATGCGAACTGAGATATTGTTGGAAGGTTAGTTTTATTGGGAAAGTTTGCACTTTGAGAACAATGTCCGCATGTTCCTCTTGCATGCTACTACATCATTGCTTGTGCAGGGGGCACTTGACTGAATGTGAGACCCTAGAATTCACAACGTTTTTTGGCTTTTACGTCACAGAGCGACGTTGCACCAAAGGTTAATATTTATCCCTCCATTGAAAAAAGATATCATTTAATTATGCAGCTTCATCCTATGTTTGATGACAGTCCCCCGAGAGTGGCCTCTCTGCATCTTACTTAGTGGCAGCTCTTTGGAATTTTTCTCCACGCAGACGAGAAGTGTTTTGACATTGCAACAACAAGGCAGTGTTTTTTTGCTTAGTGTTTTTTTTGCTTCAAGAAATTTACATCTCACTCCTCAGATCATTCTGTTGGGTGTCGAATAATATCATACATGCCAGCTTGCATTTTCTGCAGTCGATCCTTGGGCAACTTTGGTTGGATTTGTTGCTGCAATGTAAAGAAAAACGAATGATAAAGCTGGTTTTTCACTGTCTGCAGTTCTCCCTTGAGGAATGTTGGTTGGAGTTATTGCTGGCAATATCAACAAATAAGCCAATTAGAACAATGCTGGCTTTTCACTGTTCGCAGTTGGCCCTTGGGCAATGTTGGTTGGATTTGTTGCTGACAATATCAACAAATCAGCCAATCAGAATGCCGACTATTCACTGTCTGCAGTTGGCCCTTGGGCAATGTTGGTTTGATTTGTTGCCAGCAATTTCAACAAATAAGCTGGTCAGAATGCTGTCTTTTCACGGTCTGCAGCTTACCCTTGGACAGTGGTGGTTTGATTATAGTTCCTGTTAACATCAACAGCTGAGCTAATCAGAAGTCTGTTCTTCAGAATCAGTGAATCCATCGATTGCTGCATATAAACCAACAGTTGGTACCGTATTGCGTCAGGCTTGGAATTTACGGTTGACTCAGTCGGCCAGAAATTAGCTGTTAGCTCCGTGCGTGCTTTGACATCTAGATTTGTCTCAGCTATTTGCTCAAAAAGAGTTGAATCCCTTCCTGGCTTGAAATACAAGGCCTATTGCCATTTCTTCACATGTACTGGGCATGTTGGGTGATTGTGTTCTGACACATCACAAAGGTCAATACGAGTATTCACATGCAGGGCGATGGAAAATATACAGATTGAGGCAAAAGTCATGCACCAGGTGGTCTTTAGTTGTTGCATTTGCGTTTTTCCATCGTTTTTCTTCATGAACAGGCATTTTTGGAACGCTGAAGGTGCTCCTCGGTAGAATGTTTCCCCGAAGTGATCATAATATTCTTGTTTAAATTACCGGCGAAAGCCATGCAATACACAGAGAAGGATATGACGTTTTTCATCATTGCCATTCGGAACTGATGCCAGAGTCGGTGAACACTGATTCCAAACACGAGGAAACCCGAAAGCACGGCCATGAGAAGTCTCAAGAAGTGGGAGGCGGAACCACGGAAATATTGGGAGTGAAATTTGGGTTGACCCCCATTTTCCACGAAGCATTCTAAAAGCAGGTGCACATTTTCATGACACTTGCACAGACAGACACAAGTCAAGAAACTTTGACAGTGGAAGCACCACCTGTGGGTACAGTTCAGTAAATTTCGACAAACCAATTTTGAAGCCAGGGTATTCTTCATAAAATAACTCATATGCTTCCTTAATTGTCCATCAGAAAGTGCTTTGCATTCGTCGGTGCCCATCTAACTTTTTGATTGTGACAGTCTTTTTATCGAGTACTGTCCAAAAGGTGTCAGACCGCAGACAGAATTTTCTGACTTATGAACAGACTCCTGTGGAAAAGGCTTTCCCATGCGTCACTTTTTCTTCAAGTTGAGGAATTGTTGAGCAAGCTCTAAGAAGCTGGCAAACAACTTTTTCCGTTTTGGGGATTTTGGCACGGATTTTTCAGCCCTCAAAATAGCCCTGCAGAAATTTGAACGTGATTTGTATGCAGGGGAATATGGAGCCACTGCAACTTCTAGATGTGATTTCAGCTTTGGCACGTCTACTGCCTTCACCTCTCATTTATTCCCCCTGCTGCAACAATCCGCACTTGTGGAGCTTGCTTTCATTTTGCGTAATATTGTTTGAATTTCTCCTTCCCAGTGATTGTCTTCTTGCTTTGATAAATTTAATATTTGAAAGTCGATATTGCTGTGCAATATGGTTTTATTGAAAACAATAATCTCCTCCTCGATGATGTTCTTGAATTGATGCCTATCTTGCTGCGCAATATGCGTTGTTTGAAAATAATCCACCGAACACCTTGCAACGCTGTGAGTCAGGCGATGTCTACTAATTCCACAAGATGAGAATGCCTCATGATCTTCCATTAAAAGATGAGCACAATGAAATTTTGATTTCAGTGGCAAAGACACAGTTGTTATTTCCAATGTTCCTTATTGTTGCAAGAATCATGGTATCCTCCAGGCAATAAAGAGTCCGAATTTTCTGTCACTCCATTACAGAACATTACCTACTCGACGAAAAAGACCTGTACACCAAAATGACATGGTCTTGACTTTTTCTTTTGATCAGCTTGGATAAAAGATGGCAACTAAAAATTAAGCCCCACTGACATACAAAATAACATGATACAGAAACATGATTTTTGCTTCTGGAGTGACAAATCAACAATTTGCCATTTAATGCACCAAAAGAAATATTTTTTCCCATGTGTCATCACATTGGAATGGATGCACGTTCGCCCTCAATATCGACGTATCCATCCACAGCACGATCAACACTTATCAACACCAATTGAAGGCCAGTTTCCAGCCAAGAAAGTTTAACACTGGCAAATAAATTTAATGGAAGTTATTCAAAATCGAAAAAATCAATGTGTTTGCGATCCAAACAATCCAATACCACATTTTCATGGTTTCGCCACCCTGAGTGCAGAGAACACCTGCTGATCCAAGCTCCACCAGAGCGTTTTAAGAGGTGCATGACTTGTTTAATCCCTCAATGTGTTTATCCCTCACAGGTGTTTTATCACTCACTCTGTGTGGTCCCTCTCATCCTTGTAATATCAAATTTTGTGAGCTTTCAGAAATGCTTGCAGCAAAAATTGCACCAATAAATCGCATTTAAAATGCATTTAGAAGGATAAATTTGGAAGCTTCAGCAGAAAATGGAGAATCCCATAGTTCTGTGAAGAAAAAGGGCTTAACCTGCAGGAAACTACCTAGTGGCACCCACTGGATGTGGATGAAATATGGTGCTCCAGCAAAGCGTGTGATAAATTCGTTCTCATGTGACCACACCAAAATATTATGATCCCATGTGTCCAGCAAGGTGAGATTGGTTATTTTCGGTGGGTGCAGCTACCACAAAATCGTAGTGTTTCCATAACTTCAGATTACATTTAGGTGGGGCCCCATATGGTCAGTCCCTTCAGGCTTTTCACATGGTACCATGATCATTTGTTGGTGGGATTATGTGGAATTTAATTGATCGTTTCAGGTGATCCATGAGGACCTATGGGTTCAGAAATCAGAATAAATTCGTTTTGTGTGGAGTCCTATAGGGTTTCATGCTGTCTCATGAGGTCAAATTCACCATTCTAGATGGGTATCATGGGGTCCCATGGGGATAGATTTATTAATTTAAGTGGAATTACATAGGTCCCATGAGATCAAGTTAACAGTTTTAGTAGGGGTCCCATGGACCGATATTGGTAATGCTAATGTGCTTCATCCCATGAAGAACATTAGATTGCTGCACTTGGCTGAGTGCAGCAATCGAAAAGGCGTTAAATGTTTGTAGGCAGTGGTCGGCATTGTTGACGAAGGAAGCAGGCGATATGACCGCATCTACGAATGAAAACGAAATGTTACAAAATATAAGGTGTGTATAAGGTGTGATCTACTGTTCACCAGGCTCTCGGAAGGTAGGAAGGTTAGGTCAGGTTGAGTTTGCTTTTAATCAGAATTTTCAAATGAAGAAACGGGTAGATCACACCCTATCTGAATGGCAGCTAACCACAGTGGTATGGACATTTTTAGGGAAGCAGCCTTCTGGCCAAAGGATTGTGAAGCTATCAGCAAAAATCATTTTTTATTTGAGGGGGAAAAAGGCAAAACACTAATGGCAGTCCTCGGGAATGACATTGTTTAAATAAGTGGTCGTGCACTTTACAATAGGGGTCGTGCACTTTACAATAGGTGTTAACTTTGGTTCTTCTAAGCCTCAAGCTGTGCACCCACAAAAAGAAATCGACCTATTGGCATCTGGCTCATTGATTTAATAGCTTGCACCTTAATTTTATCTATGGCAATCCGAGTAATCTGAGAAGATGGTAGAAAAAATAGTGCCCTTTTATCCTGAGAACAATGAAAAAATACCGGAAACATGACATCAAAATGTTGGCATGACCTTGGTGGGCACGCGACAGCAAGACAAATGGCATTCCATATGAAGAACAGCAAGAAATGATTATCTCCACCTGGAAAGTTCCATCCTGGATACATTTTTCAAGCAATAATCAAGATACTCAGATACTCAGATATATCTATAATCAAGATACTGTAATCAAGATAGACTATTACAGATTGTTTTTGGCAAGTTCCTGTTTCTATTCATCTTCTCACTGTTCCTTTGCTTTGGGTTTTTTGCAATAGAAGTTACTCCCGTTTGGGCTCACTTGGCACATCTCCATCACAATGCTTCAAAGGTGCTGCAGACCATCTGTGGTCTCTTTAGAATTGCTGTGTTAGGCTGTCTTTTTGAGGGAAGTGAATGAACAGGTGAAAGTCACAGTGAACCAGGTAACGGCTGTATGGTGGGTGGGTGGGTTCGGTGGGTGGGATAAAAATGGGTTCGGTGGCACGTGTGTTCGGTGGGTGGGGCAAAAATTTTGTCCCTTTCCATTCGAAAAACGTGGTGACATGGTTGACAATGGGAAGTTGGGCATTGGCAAGCGAGGGATCCAGTAAGCACAAGATGCGTGTCATGTGGAGATGCATGGTCAAAATCTCATGTTTCGAATGCACACAAATGTTCAGGTGTTGTGCAAGCAGAAAATGTTGTTATTCTTAACAAAAACAGCATCATCTGCGTTCAGAGAAATCACTGACGTATCCGTTTTGGGCACTGGCCACCCTGTTTCGAAGACGTCATCCATGCCTTCACAAAACTCTTTGTAACCAACGAAACAGTATGAACCGAGGTTGAAAACCCTCCCTCTAGCAATTTTGTAAGTTTGACCGAGGTTTTGTTAAGGCGGAACAAAAACTTTGTCAGCTCTTTTGTTCATCGTTCAAATTTTGAAATCTCAGGAGGCGAAAACAAACAACTGTTTACAAAGCAAATTTAAAATGCTGATACAAAAAGCAAAGAAATAAATGATAATACAAACATTTGAGCAACAAACTTGGTCTCTCCAGTGCAGGCGGGAAAGCTCTGGAGGAATAGTCTCAATCATGCATCATACAACCCACGTTTGAGATCTGGAGTGAAAATCGAGCAGAACATTTGCAGCACCAGGTACACCTGAATGTGGCTGCATAAATGGGGCCAAAACTTAAGACATTGAACAGGTAATAACAAGTGGTGGAATCCAAACCCACATATCTTCAAGCTGTATTCTCTTAAATGTCTTTTGAAACATGTGCATGTTTTGAATGATCCAAGAGGAGTGTTTCCAAAAGAGATACTTCCCACTCTTTGCCCAAATTTCACTCTGTAGGATACGAAAAAGGGTCTTCAGTGAACATCTTTCATTGAGTGGTGACAAATTTGGACTTGGTAAAGACCAGTTTCATGACGTGAAACTTTCCCTCTTGTGAGAGGCCTTGCCTTGTTGTTATTCAATGCTCTGAAGGCTCTCAGATGAAAGCTAAACTAAGAAATACATCCATTTGTTGATGCTATTCGTTTATGGAGTTTGTTTTTTCTTCTGGGTTTTTTTGCTCGTTATAATTCATACCTAATCATTATTTTATATGAACAAGGAACCAGTAAGTGACACCCTTTGAAAACTTCTCCGGACAAGACCTTGACACATGTGTCAAGGTCTTGTCTAAGTCTGTGTTGTAGTAATGCAAGTATCGCAAAAGAATTAGGAAAGAAGATTTCAGGCACGAAAATACGAGAATCGTGCAAGCATGCAAGGTTATAACTGATGGGACTGAACATAAGCAACTGTATAGGCACCTGGAATTGAGTATGTTGCCGATATGTTGCCTTGGCTTCCTTGTATTTTAGGTTCAGCATTGATGGTGAAGTGAATACGCGATCATGCAGACTCTAGTGCCTCGTTAACATTGTGTGGCATGATAGCATTTAAGGAATAGCGGCATTGGCAAATGTCAACACGTTTTTGCATAATTAAAAATACGAGTATGTGGTATGATAGCATTCAAGGGATAGTGCAATTGCAAATTTCAATGTGTCATTTTGGAACAATGTAAAAAAATTTTTGTTTTGTCTCCATTGTCGGTCACTTCGGGCTATTTACCACCTTTGTTTTCAAAATTTCTTTGTGATTTATGCAGATAAAAATATGCTTAACGTCTGCATTTGTCTTTTGACAACTTAATGTTACACACTTTGGCTTGTTGGTATCCTATTCAGTTCTCTTCAGAATAGCTTTCCGATTTCAAACACCAGTTTGTCCAACATGACTTGCCCAAAAATGACAAGGTGACTTACGGATCACCATTATCTCGTTGGCTTTTGGCAATTTTTAGATTAACTGTTTTCTTTTTCTATTTTGGCAAGTACTCGTACTTATATTTTGTGTGTTGGTTGACACAAGAACTCGACTTTTTCTGCCTTTTTAGTTTGTCTCGACACATGATGTCAGCCAAACAACTGAAACTGAATCATTGCATGATGTGCATGAACCATTCCATCAAAAATTTCTGTTACTGTTTCCACATAAACTTGACTTTTTTGGCACAGTGGACATTTCTCCCGGAGTAACGAGACAATTTTTCACAAGTCACTCTGTTCTGATCATTCACTGCAGTTTGGGTTTCACAGGAAGTTATTTCGATTTTGATTTCATATGAGTAGTTTGTTTTCATCGTGAATATTTTCATGACACGTTGCTGTGTTCAAGCTGATGGTTTTTTTGTTATTTCGAATCAGCTGATGCAGATGTGACATCAGACCTCAGTGCCTGTACCGGGTGTTTCCAAAAATGCGTGTAGCTCAAAAAATCCATTTTTTTCTTCGAAAATGCCCCTTCACTTTTTGGACAATTTTTGGTTATCCAAGCTAATTTTCAATCATTCTAGCAAATTTGGTTTCTCCTAATTTGGCCAAACTCGTAAAGTTTCATGCAGTGTAATTGGGACACTTTGAATACTGCAGGAGGAGAATATCATGATCATGCAGCAGCTTTTTCAAATTACCTAATTAAAACAAAAAACAAAGCTCTGTGCCACCTCCTGCCTTATCAGCCTGCCACGGCAGTTGTGCTAGGAAAAAGGGGCCCAAATGCAAAGTGTGATATGGTGGCCAGAAGATATATCCCTCAGCAAAGTGATCTTGGCGATCCTCTGACTGAATTTTGGCAGGGTGGACTTTTCTTTCGCGACGGCAATGGATCTGTGATTACTAATGGCCTCAGACGCACATCTGCCGAGGTCATGATGCTTTTCTCCATGGGGCTATTTTAGCTGCAACAGTAAACAGATCTGATAAGATGAATTTTGTTAATGCTGCCGTTGAGTGAGTCATTCAAAGCCATAGAAAAACTTGCACCAGAACATATCAGGAGAGAATCGATCTGTTTTTTCTCCTTCGGACATTTTGCAAAGTTCCCCGTAGTGAGAGGCAAAATGCTGACGGGCAAATAACCAAATGTGGCGTGCGGCAGATGCAGTGAAAAATGGAATTTTTGAATTGCCCGGGTTTTTTGAACAACTTGCGACTATCACTTCAAATGGATATGAGTCATCATGATTTGTTGCGTATATTTCTAACATCGTTCTGCATATGCAAATGTTTTCAGTTTTGTGATTGGACCGTCAAAGCTTATTTTTGTTTAACTACCGAAATGGAACAATTACAGTGTGTTTGCCAAAATCGGATATTATGTTTCCGTTCTCTTCATCCTTTGATTTCACATTTTCAGTTTGGGTGGAATATCCCCTTGCCACAGGGCTTTGTTTTTCCATGTTTCTTTTGATGCTGTTTGTACTTTTCGTTGTTTGCTAGTAAAACTTTACTTTTGCGAGTAATCCCTGTGTGAAAGGCAAAGGAAACCAAAATTCGGTATGGGCTTGAAATGGTAGCCAATTTTCCATTTTCCCTACCTTTTCCGGACCTGTGGATATTGTTTTACTCCGACCTGCACATTTCCGACATGAGAATGCTTATTGCAATAAAAGTGCACTCTCGTCACAGAGGAAGTTGTATGATTTATGGAGGTAAAGTTCTCTGCAGGTGGGCTTTGAATTGTGGCCCACAGTGGGCTGAAATTTCCTGCTTGTCAGCTGGGATCAAAATATGTATAGTTAACAGAAAACGCCAATCTGAAGTTTTAGAAAATGCCAGGCTTCACTGCTTCAGACGGCAATTTCAAAATTACGTCAATGCTTTTGACGCATAATTTTTTTTTATTGTTGAATGTTCACTGCATGAGTTTTTTCACAGATGGCAGCTATTTATATCTCATTTGCAACTTGATCCGGGAGGTTAAATCCGTAGCGTTAAACCAGCTCCGGAATAACGCTATACAGAGTTAAAATTAAAAACTGCGCAGCCTTGGATTAGCGTAAATCTTTTGTTGATCACCCAGCAAGATGTGTCTTGGAATCATGTCATTGCCTAGTAGTTTTTTTTCAAGTAACTGTTTGTTGACCACTGCAAGACCACTGGTGGCCATTTTCAGAGGTACCGAGGCTGCGTGTCGTTAGCCACAGGTAGGCTGCATGTGGTTGGCCATGGTTTCCCAATGATGGTCTCTGAGGGAACTTGTCTAAATTTGATTCGGTTGTGCCCTTAGTTAAAGCTAGAAAGGTGCTGGACCATGGAAAGCATTGCTCAACCAGATTGCGGCACAGGTCACACATCAAGTGTCAGAGTACAGAGGGTTCACCAGCCTTCTGGTTTGATGGCTAATTGCATTTTTGAAATTAGGGAGAACTGCAATTTTGCTGAATTTATCATTCTGAACGGATGTTGTGGAAAATAAGCTTGGTGGGTGCTATTCCATGCCAAATGAGACCTTCCCTTTCTCTTTCAGAGATGACTGCAAAAATCCCAAGATGAGCTTTTAATCCTGTTTGGACAGTGAGTTAGAACCCACCCCCGAAACTTTGACCCTGTAAATGCGCGGACACAGCTGCTGGTTGAGATATGCAAGCCGAACGTCATTCTTTCTTCAAGGATACCATGAACAACATCCCTTCCTTACCAGTTGACTGTATTGAATGAGTTAGAGGATTTTTTCCAATGAGTCGCAGATCATCACCTAGGCCAGGCACGGTGTTCATTTGTTATTCCAATAATCATTGTGTCCAGCGTTTTTGGAAACATGGGGCGTTTGCAGGAAGTCTTTGGCGCAAATCTGCCTGGGAACCGTTTTTATTTCAAATTATTTTTTCCTTCAATTTTGATCACTACCGGGTGATGACTCTCGTTGACAATAGTTGTGTTTGCTACATGCTTCCTGGTTTCAGAAGATAAGTTTCCGTGGTCCTCTGTCCTGTCCTGATTCTGTGGTCCATTTTCGGGTCTTTTTGCTTTTGAAACCTTATTTGAATCAATTTGCTTCAAGCTAGTTCAAGTCAAATGGAGCAAAATTCATAATGAGCTGCTTCTGCTCGTATCGGCACACTTCAGCCTGTATTTGCCAGTGGCAGGAAATGCACTGGTTGGTTCCAATTGTAACGACATGGCCGGGGTCGACATGTTTCGTGCCTTCCTGCAATCACATTATGAAGTTGCTGAATCATCCTCGGCTGTGGTACAAACTCAATTTGCATCACAATGCTCCATCCCACCTTCAGATTTCACATGATAAAACTTGGGCCAACAAAATGAGTGTAACAAGATAAAAACCAAAGGTAAGTGCACTTCGTTTTTCCATTTTTACTTTCTTGCTCATCCCAGTTTTGCCTTTAAAAGCGTTTTCTTCCGTAGAAAGAACGAGTGTCCTAAGACGTGTGAAGGCACTCCTTCTTACTGCAGAAGAAACGTTCCTCGAGCTGATTTGTGAAATGAAACTAGTGGTAAATTTTTCCAATGGGCTAGAACATCGCCTATATTAACTGAGATTTCAAAAACTCAGAGACACACTGAATTGGAAATAAAACATTACAGTACGCAGAAAGGGATGAATTAAAATAGAAAATGATAAAACTCAAAAGAGAATACTAAAACAATAAGTTAGATGGAAAACGATACAAGATGAGACGCACTAAAACCACTTTTTGGTGACGAAAATCCTCTTTTTGTTGATCAAAATAATTTTTGGTGACGACGCAACCAAATGGAACCAGTCCAACGAGCACTTCCCAAGTTTCCAACACAAAATATAGTCATCCACTTAACTTTGTCTGAAGGATCTGTTTCAAGTCGTTCCTCAACTGCCGGAGCTCAGGAGCCAAGATGTTGCACAATGACCTTTGGAAAATCTCGCCGAGGCTTAGCCATTTGGCCAAACAGAAAATCGGGAAATCAGTGATTATCTCCCAAAATCAAACTGAAAATAGAGAAAGGGTTGCAAAATCCCCTTTTGATGTTTGCTGAGGTGCAAGGAATTTGAAAGCTGTTAAACAGTGGGTTGCGAATACAAATTGTGAACTCGCAACTATAAACCTTTGAAAAATGATTCACAGGCCACCTCGTAAACCTGATGATTGTTTGCATTTGACTCCCCAACCTCTTTCCAAGATTCCGTGATTCCAAAAGAGAACAATGAAGAAGTGAGAAAACCCTTTTTCTCCGGTACAGTAACCCCATTCCCATCTCTGATAAAATATGTGAAATGAGAGTTGGTGTTAAACCCCTTGTTGCGGAAGTAAAAGTTTCCATCACAGTTGAAAGTACCAAGCCAAATATTCCATCACTTAAAAGTACCCATCTGGACTAGATTATGCAGAAAATCGTACGTTTTTATGCAAAACATCTTTCTCGGAAATTACCTGCTCCAGCCCATAGTTCGCAAAGTGTATTGCTTAAAGTCACCCATCTACCACTGAGTTCCCCAAAAGTTTCAAAACACTAAACTTACCCCCGATCGAAGTGTGTGCCTCCTCGGGGTTGATACTGAAACGTAGTGTCGCAGATAGGGCTTGTCACGCCCAAAATTCCAAAAGATTTTGCCCACCGAGTAGTGGCACAAAAGACTCGAAGTGACAAGGCACAAAGGGCTCAAAGTTAGTTCATGCCCCAAGGATCAAACCTATGATTAGTTGTCCTGTGGTAGTGGAATAGAAAAACCAAGCACTGCCTAAATTGAACGCTCAACGCAAAAAGATCACCGCACTGGACATCTGCCTTTGAAACCGGCAGGAATGAAAATGAAGTGACAACTAATTCGAATGCCTTTCAGGCTGACCATTCGCGCGCTTTGAGAGTTTCGTGTATTTGCCGTGAAGTTGTTATCTGCGAACGCATCAAATTTGCCTGCCTGATTGACTGACTGCGGTGAGAAGAAAATCGGCAGTAAAATGTTGAAATGGAATTGGCATACAAGCTCGAAAGGAAAGCTTGTCATGCCATACTTTTGTGATTATTTTCGCCTCGATTTCATGTCCAATCGTTCATTCAGAAGACGTTTCTTTCTGCACAACCACTTGGGTTTGCTGCTGAATCAATCAATTGACCAATCACGTTTGATTTGCTTTTGGAGGTGAAAGTATACAATCAGGAGGTTTATGCAGACAACTGTCAGTAAAAATAGAAACAAAATCAAACACAAAATCTCCAAGACACTGAAAAAAAAAAACAGGGAAACGATATGAAAATTTAATTCAATCAAATTTCTGGCTGAGTGACTGTGAGTGTGCTTTGGCTTCTCAGCCAGCAGTCGCTTTATGCAGAAACATTTGCACCAACGACCCAGTGAGGAACATGGTCAGGCAAAACTGCATCAATCAAAAGTATTCTCAACGATTCCTAAACGAAAACCATTCTCAACGATACCTAAATTGGGCGAAAAATAGATAAATAAATAAAAAAACAAAAAACTGAGGGAGACGATAAAAGTAAAGAAAAAAAAGAACAGCGCCATGAAATTTAACAGCTGTTGTTAATAGCAAAAAGCGACTTCAAAATTTTAAGGTCTCTTTATCGATTTTGCAATCTGGTGCTCTTATTCCTTCTTGTGATGTGATAGGAGCAAACATTTTAATGGGAAAATGTTTATTGGGTGATGTTATTGGGTTTTGCTGCTCAGTGTGTAAATAACTAATTTTAATGTTTTTCGTTTTTTTTTTGGTGATTTCGAATTTCATTTCTTGGCAATTCCCACTTCTCTCCCTCAGATGCAGTGATCCTTTCTGTTTCCTATTGATGATCTGGGATGAAGGAAGGAAAAACCAGATTTCGATCAGCACTTGAAAAAGCAGTAGCCAAGGTCTTTTTCATGCATCTTCCGCAATTGGGTGCTGTGGTTTCAGGAGATTACCTTGGATGGACAAACTTTCTTCACTATGGCAGGTAATTTGTTTGCATTTTTGTGAGAGGCTTCATTTTTGAGTCCTGTTACAAGACTGTAGGTGCCTTTTCCCAAACCCATTTTTGAAATGAAAACAAACAACTCTTGTTGGTGTGTGTGTCAACAAAAACCCTCGTGGGTTTGTCTCATACCACCTGCCATACGGTCATTATCCATGGGTCTTTTCACGTGCCCCCGGTATGTGTCACTGCAGCAGTGGGATAGTTATTCAGCAAAAGCAAAACTATTATGTACTCCTCATCAGACGCACAGTCTTGTGGAAATAAAAAACCGTGGCCTTAATGGAGCTCACTTCACACTTCGAAAGAATTTCCCTGGTGTATTTTTTTTCAGAAATAAAAAAAATATGTTTCACTTCCATTGCTGCCCTTTCACAAATGTTGTGGCCTGGTGGCTCCTCAGTGGATACGTACAAGAGTGCAATGATTGATTAATTGATTGATTGATACGAAATTGTGATCGAGGGTGGATTGTCGTCAACAAGAAACCAATCTCACAGCAGGATTTTTTTCCTTTTCTGTACCTGCAGTGTTCGTTGACACTGCACTGCAAGCCACTGAGCAAATGTGTTTGGGATTCAGATCAATAATTGCTGATCACAGGGTGTGATTGTCTTCTAACAAGAACCAATCTCACTTGCAGCTGATTTTTTTCACTTGTATCGTGTGGTCCCGATAGCAGATTGGATTTTCGTTATTTCCTCGTTCTACAGCTAGGTACTGCCAGATATTGTTCTAAAAGTGCCGTGCATCCAGAATATCATTTCATTACAGAAATCTCGTGTTGTCATTTTTGGAAGAGCCACTTTGTGCTTATGTTTCTTGTATCGAAGATGCAATTCTCGATAGCAGACTTGAGAGCTCAAAACCCTTGCGTGAGGTTGCCTATTCCATCACATTGAGCTGCAGAGTAAATTAATTAGCCATTTGTTTCTGCAACGGTTTTGCATCCAGAATATCCTTTCAGGTACAGAAATTCGTTTGCAAAATTATTGTACAATATGGTGTGTTTTCCATCTTGAATTTTCGGGATCTCGATCCCATCGAAATGTATCCAGAACATGATTCTGACTCAACATTGACCGTGCAACAAAATCCGATTGCGTGAGCTGAAATCAACTACTTCCCACTTTCTTTGAAAGATCGAAAACCGGCATGTAACTTATGGCTCGAGTATTTTCGCAACGGTTGCATGTTTCTTAGTACTTCTTATTTCTTCAACTATTCTTCAAAAACTTATTTCTTTTTTTTATTTCTGTCATTTCAGAGGGGCTGATCAAAATCTCTTGGACATTTGCTTCCACACGATGCAGGTGTGACTGGCACTGGCGCCACTTGTTCACCATCTGGACTTCACCACCATCGATCTTGTTTGAGCTGTATGGACTACACTTCCAAGTGCATGTTGGGAAACAGGTTGCTCGTGAGTGCAAACCAACAGTGCATTCTACGAACTTCCACGACAACTCTTCAGGACTCTTCGTAACATCGGATTGTTTTCTACTCACTAATTATCTTTTTTTTCGTGATGGTCTACATTTACATTCATGCCGCTATGAACATTTGAATTTACACGGCGCATGCTGTGTTCATTGTCACGAAATTGTTTTTACCTTCGTGTGTTTTCCGAATTTTCAAGAAAGAAAAAAAAACATTGTGCCATTGTTTCTATGAAATGTGAATACTCTGAATACTCAGGAATCTGTGGACCAAGCAACTGAGGTCATAGGAAGGTTAATGAATCTTGAACAGATCTGCTTGACAGTTGTTACATTCACATTGGTTGTATTCACATTCACATTCACATTGGTATTTTTCATTTCATATGGATCGAATGCATTTGAAAATTTGAGTGTGTTTGCTTTCATCAGTTATATTGGAGGCACAGTCCTGCTGTGAAGCCCAAAACGCATCGCATGTAAAACATTGTGGTTGACACGACACCATGTTAAAATATGTTTTATCTATCTAATAGGTTTTATTTATATGAAGAAATTTAAAAACCAAGGATAAATAGGCTGGTTATTTCAAAAAGAACAATAAAATAAGGGTAACGACAATGGAGACAGCAAAAATGTATTTGCGCTGTCCCAAAAAAGCATTTTCCGTTGAGAGTTGTCATTGCTGATGTCTTAAATTTAATGCCACAATGCCCATATTTTTAATAAAGCACTAGAGCCTGCAGAGTCGCGTATTCACCTTACCCATCGATGACTGAACCAAAAATGAAAGCCACAACGTCTGCCGTGGCTTTCCTCAATTTCGTGTGTGCAGCTGCAATTTTAAGTCAACCTTGCATGCTTGCAGGGTTCACGATTCATGCACGATTGCAAAGTCTAAGCTTGCAAGATTCTCGTGATGGTTTCATGCAATGCATTTGGATACTTGAAAAAACCATGAAACAGACTGAAACAAGACCCTGACGTGACACATCCTTTTGGCATCTGTTACTTACTTACTTGTTACTTACTTACTGGTAAGTAAGGTAAGTAAGTAAGTAAGACTTACTGGTTCCTTGTTCACGGTAAAATAATGAAGAATTTGATATGAATAATGGTGGAAGAAAAACACTCGATAAGAAAGAACAAACGCCATAAATGAATTTACATTATGTGTATTTCTGCGTTTGGCCTTCATCTGAGAGCCCTCAGAGCAATGTAGCAAACCAATATGAATTGGAAGATATGGCACACACATGTGGAAAGTTTCAATGAACTGGTCTTAAGAAGCCAAAATTTGGTCGAAGCCAAAATGTGTCATCACAAAATTTGTTAAAGATACAGACTTATGACTTTCAATGCCATGGACGGAAGTTGTACATGCCAAGGTGGATGGATTCCTGTTTGAAGCACTACTGTCGGATCGTTGAAAACATTCACGAATTTTAAAACACGTGTGTTCCAGAATAATTATGTATATGGATAGTTTTGGGATCAGGTGTCACCACTTGTTATCGTGTTCAGTCAGTGCTGAGTTTTGATCGGCATTGGCCTTGGGGAACAGTGGAATGGTTGTGGATTTTGTTTTGCAGGGCGTGGTGTCACGTTGCATATTTTGCTTTTTGTATCGGTTTTTAAATTTGCTTCGGAAACAAGTGTTTGGTTTTTACCTCCCGAGATAGAATACAGGTTTTGAACGATGAACAAAGAGCTGACTTGAAGCTTTGCCCGCCTGGATAAAACCCACGGTGAAACTCGGTCCATGGATTTTCGCTTCTTCAAAGAGTTTCATGAAGGCCTGGGCGGCGTCATTGAAACATGGTGGCTCAGGAGTGCCAAAATGGCCACGTCAGTGGTTTCTGTAAACAAGATGCTGCCGTTGTTTGTTAAGATTGGCGTTTAACAACACTCATGCTTGCACAACGCCTGAACATTAGTGTGTTCGAAAATGAGGACTATCTCCACACATCTCAACATGGCACGCATCTGCACTTTCTAGGTCCCTCGTTTGCATATGCCTGCCTTCACATTGCCAACTTTGCAGCCAGGAAGGCATCGAAATGTTTGCTTCACCCACCATACAGTTTACAGTATACTTTAAATGGTTCCTTGTGACTTTCAGCTGTTCACTTTCATCACCTGGTTCCTTGTGACCTTCACCTGTTCACTTTGTCAAAAAGACCGCCTAGGGGGTGATTCTGAAGAAGCCGACCACAGATGGTCTGCAACATCTTTGAAGAATGATGCTGGTGATGGGCAAAGTGAGACCAAACGGGAGAAACCTGTTTAAAAAAAAAAACGCAGAGTAACCAGAAGATCAATGTAGCACCCAGGCAAGAACACTTTCTGGGTGGGTACGGTATCTATCTTCTAGAATGTTTCTTCCACTTATTCATATCGAAGGCCATTTTTCTTGCTGCCTTGTTCCCCTAGCTCATGCAGACATTTAAATGTCATGTTTCGAATAAAGTTAAGACAAATTATAGTTTTTGGGATCACTCTTTTCATCACGGGATCACTCCGGAAGGTTACTCTTCTTTTTCCCCCACCTTTCAGGGTTGCCATGAAACAACAAATAGGTCTGCCTATTTTTGTGGATGCACAGTTTGCAACCTAGATGAACCAAAGTGCACCACCACTTTTTCACAATTTCATCCCCCCAACGGGCTGCCATGAGTTTTTGACTTTTTGCTCCACCCAAAACAAAAAAGTGATTTTGGCCACGGTTTCTGTCATTTTGGCGAGCAGATTGCTTACGTCCCAAATCATGATATAATTGTGGACAATTGGTGATCCACCCATGTGTACGGCTATCGATAAAGTACATTACCCATATGGGACTATAGGACCACACCAAAATTGATTTATTTTGTCACGGGAATATATGGGGACCTTAGCTAAAAGTGATTAAATGGACCTCGTAGAGCCTTTGATATTTTAATCAATCCTCATGCTACCCCACCTAAAAAATTAGACCTCGTGGGACAGGACAGAATGGGACATTATGGGACTCCACATAAAATGGTTTCTGAACCCATAGGTCCTTGTGGGATCTCTTGGATCACACTGCATGGACCCCACCTGAAACGATTAATTTAACTTGACACGACCCCACCACAAATGATTTATGGTACCATATGAGGCCTTAAGGGGCTGACCATTTGGGGACCCACCTAAAATGTAATCTGAACTCATGAGTCCATGTGGTACCTTTGGCATCATTAGGATTTTGTGCTAATTACAGCCCGCCGTGAAAAATTTATTTTATTTTGCTTGACATCGGAATCATTCAGGTGGGGACCTGTGAGGAACAATTGATCATAGACTTTGGTGGAGCCCCATATCGTCCCGTGGTTCATCCACACCCAGTTGGTGCCACAAGGTGTTTTGCTGCAGGCTTGCCCCTTTTTTCATCACAAGTAACTTTCGCCTATGGGTTCTCCATTTTCTGCTGAATCTTTCAAATTTATCTTTTACAATGCCTTCTAAAAATGTGGCTTATTGGTGCAATTTTTGCAGAAACTAACCATACTTGATACGCACAGAAATCGTTGTTGCAGGAATGAGAGGGATTATTGAGAGTAAGGCAAAAGTCACACACCAGATGTGACTTTGTGGGATTGCACTTTCCAGCTGTTTTTCTCTCTCACTTTTAAATTTAAACACACTAATGATCTCTCTTTACTTTCCGACGGAGTTCTGATGAGCTGGTGTTCTCGGCGCCTCAGGGGGAAACATGACATGACATACGTAATTTTGGTATGATAATTAAAAATACCCAAAATTTCTTGGCAGGAAACTGGTCTTCAATTTGTGTATCGCTTTTTATCGTGCGATGAATGGAAATGGCGATTTTGAGAGTTAGCTTTCAGAGTAACCATGCTTTTTTTGCATTTGTTGTTCTTTTCATATTGAAGGTGTGCCCAAGATGTTTCCAGAGTCATCGACATTGGGCAAAAATGTTTCACTCTGAACCTATGTAATATGGCAAATTGTGGTCTCCTCTGCTCCATACTCCTCTAACAGAAAACTTGATTTGTCATCATGTCAGCAGGACTTAATTCTAAGCTACCAACTTTTGCACGCACTGACAAAAGTCAAATGTGATACATTTTGGTGAAAATTCTTCCCATTTTTCGTGAAGAGGGATTTTTTCTCGAGTAGGTTCTGTAGCTCTGGAAGAAAAGTGTATCATTCCATTACTGTGATGGAGTGACAGAAAATTAGGATTTTTTTTATTTTGAAGATTTGAAGACATTATCGATCTTCATCCAGTTCCAATTCTAAAATGAGAATGCTCTCAAGTACGCCTGAAGGGACACCATTATTCATGCAACAATGAGAAATATGGGATATAACTTAATGGGATATTCAGCATATAAATCATATGGGATATTAATCATATGGAGCATATAAATCATATGGGATCATATAGCATATAAAGCATATGGGATATTCAGCACATAAATCAAAGATTCAATGAACCCATCTTTCAATAAGTTGTACGGCATTCGCATCTGGTGGAATTTCGAAGATGTTGCCTCACTCATCAGTTTTTGCGAAGTGTTGAGTGTGTTATTTTTCAGTAAAAAATCCACAATACCGGCATTTCAAATATTTGACAAATATTTGAAATGCCAATGGAATGCAGTGCAAGAAGCACATAGTTGGGAAGAGAAATTCAAACAAGATGAAGCAAAACGGAAGCAAGCTGCACGAGTGGAGATTATTGCAGCAGCCAGAGAAAATGAGAGACAAAGGCAGGGTGTCTTCGCGTTTGCGCCAAGTCCCCTGCATACAAATAATTTCAAATTTCTGCAAGGCGATTCGGAGGGCTGAAAATCTGCAGAAAAGTGACGCAAGTTGTTTTCCAGATTTTTAGAGCTTGCTCCACAATTTAACGAATTGAAAAAGTGACACATGGGAAAGCCTTTCCACAAAAGTCTGCTCAACATGTCAGAAAATTCTGTGTACGGTCTGACAACTTTTGGACAGCAAATTCTGTCTACGGTCTGACAACTTTTGAGACCAAATTCTGTCTACGGTCTGGCAACTTTTGGCCAGCAACTAGTGAAAATGACTTCAGT